>JAYESA010000017.1:104599947-104654515 GCA_036927795.1 Iris macrosiphon
TCAACCCTCTAACCACACTCAAGAAGAAACGACAGAGATTACAATAAAATCACTCACCAGCATAGCAAATTTTCTAACCAAAGTTGACGACTCATCGATTAGATCCCTTCTTCCTTCTGTCATGTATGGAGAAGAACCCTAAAAGCAAAGTACGAACTTTCTCTTAGACTTTCTTGTGGATGAGCACCTCGAATCTCCACTTTGTACTTACCTTGTGCCTCCACTCTCCTTCTATATTTATAGGATGAAAAATCCTATTTTATGTCATAATAGGATTTCCTAAATAGGAAACACTAAAATAAGAATCATATTACACCTAAAATAGTACAATACCAATTATGGACGTCCAAATATGGTCAAATTAAATATTTGATACAAATTTGAAATCTAATCAAATCTTACATTTAATATAGATTATCAAATTATACCAAATCAAAATTTTGATCATATTTGGATTCCAAAATTCATCAAATTCAGATTGGACTCCAATAATGTTGACATGATTCATTTTCTTTCTTCTTCAGCTCTAAAGCTTTGTTCTCTGTAATTAAATTTCAAAGCAAGTTCTTTCAACTGTCACAGTCAAATTTGTCCTGTTATCCTTTTTATGACTTGCTGACTAATCGGATAATTATACATTCTCTCAACCTGCTTTAGCTGCTTATGCACAATTAGCTATTTTTGTATTAATTGTAACTTCATCAATCGTACCGGTTAGTGTATCCGTTGTATTTGCTTCTTCTGTCCGATCCAAGTGAACCATAACAAATAATGTTTTTGGCTTCTCCTGCTGGAAAGGTTGATATCTTAGGGTTTCAGATGACTTAGGATTTTAGATATTGGTCATCTTTTTGGTTTATATTTTTTGTTTTTTTGTTTTTGTTATTTGATATTGTCAAAGAATGAATATTCTTGATAGGTTGTTGCAAGTCAGAGGAGAGGTTATGGACGAATTTTCTTTAGTCAACTAGCCCCGCTTGCAGCCTAGATATTACTCTATATCATCATCACCAAGGTGAGCAAAATTTTAACGAAAAATTTCAGCCAGAGCAAAATAGTTTCATATATTTATAATAAAAGCATTAAAGTTTCCAAATTTACTATGGAAGCATCAAAACGCCCTTTGTAAGGGCGTTTTATGTTTTTCCGTTAACTCCGTTAACGGAGAAAATTTAAATTTTTTTTAATAAAAATAGGTAAAATGCCCTTACAAAGGGCATTTTATATTTTATTTATTTATTTTAATCTCTCCTCTCTCTCTCCTCTCTCCTCTCTCCTGTCCGCCCGCTCCCCTCTCTCTCCTCCTCTCTTTCCCGCTCCCCTCCTCTCCTCTCTCTCTCTCTCTCCTCTCCTCTCTCTCTCACACTCCCCTCTCCTCTCACACTCCCCTCTCCTCTCTCCTAGTCAAAGTAATATATATATATATATATATATATATATATATATATATATATATATAATATATATATATATATATATATATATATATATATATATATATATATATATACTCTCTCCTCTCTCTGTAAAGTAATATATATATATATATATATATATATATATATATATATATATATATATATATATATATATATATATATATATATATCCTCTGATTTTTTACTCTCACTCGCTCTCTTCCTAACATTTGCTCTCTCTCTTTTATCGCTCTCATGTCTCTCATTTCTCTCTCCTTCCTAGTAAAGTAGATAGTACTAGGTGTACAATAGGTAACGTTAACTTTATAACGTTAAATTTATAACGTTACTTATGCTAGGAAAGTAGATAGTAGTAGTAGTAGTACAATAGCTAACGTTTATATTCTAACGTACAATAGGTAATGTTAACTTTAAATTTATAACGTTTATATTCTAACGGTTAGATTTAGTTTCTATATATATATGCCTCATGCGTATGAGTTTTGTATATCTTATCCACTCTCTCTTTACCCTATTTATCTTAAATTGAAGTCAGAAGAAACTTTCATCCCTAATCTGCTACCATTTTCGTCTCAGCTTTTTCTTGATATACTTCTGTAAGTCTTAATTCAGACGACAGTTTTTACTATGGATCAAAATTTAGTAATAATTTGCTACCATGGAGGTATACTAGATGAATTATTTTACCATGGAGGTAATACTCATCTTATAACCACTTATAGAAATATTACTTTAGCTAGTTTGCGTAGTATTATTTCTGATCGTTTTTGCATAAGTTATGAATTTACAATAAGGTGGTTTTATGAAGATGCGTTGATAATAGTATATTGTGAAGAAATATAGAATTTTATTGTTCAAAGTAATTTAGTTTCAGCTTGTATTAAAATTTACATCATCCCATTACAAGTAAATATCGACACAACTATCTTATTAACTAGTGAACATTTTAATGATAACCAAGATTTCAATGTTGGTCCTAGTTGTATAAATTACACTGAAAGTAACTCTGATACAAAAAATAATGATGTTGACGATGAAAACAATGATGATTTGGTTAAAAATTTAGATTACTATTTAGATGATAATGATGCTAATGTACATGGTTGCATTCCCGAATTATTTGTTGGCAGACATTTTGATTCTCCTAAGGATTTTCATAATTTTATTAGCGACCTAGCAATTACATATAAATTTAGTTGTTCATCTAAACATAACGATCATCAAAGAATTGTGTATACTTGTGATTCTCCAAACTGTTGTTGGAGAGTATACGCTAAAGCTATTGGTGATGGTAGTACATTTGAAATTCGTACATTTGAAGGTAGACATTCCTGTTTAGGTGGATTTACAGGAGGGCATTATAGCACGTATTAGACGAGAGTCACACCATTTTCAGTTATTGCATTTTAATAATAATAAATTTGAAATATGGGATCATGAAACAAGTAGATGTTATGTGGTTGAACTAGACCGTAAATGTTGTACATGTGGTCGGTGGCAACATACTCTATTACCATGTGAACATGCTTGCTTTACATGTCATTCTTCTAACGTACCAGTTGAAAGTTTTTATCATGTTGAATTTTCTGTTGTAACACTTAGAGCTGTATACATGCCATGTATGGAACCGATTCTAGTCCCCTATACTCCTCAAAGTGAACCTATAAGAGGTCAAATTGGAGTACCACTTCTTGGACGTAGAGCTAGCAGACCGAAGAAGAATCGTATAATGACAAGAGAACTGTCGACAAGAGATCTTCGTTGCAGTAATTGTGGCGGGCTGGGACACAACAAAAGGAGTTGTAGAAACCAACCGAGGCAGTAAATATTATTATTGTATCTTTTTTGAGTAATTATGATTTTGATTTAACGTTGTTATAATATTGTAATTGAAGTTGCTGAACTTTCGAATAAAATAAATATCATATTACTGAAATTGTAAGACCAACAAAATATTGTCATACAATTTTTTATGGATACCAACAAAATTACTAGCCCCCTCTGTCATCCCTTCTATAATCTCTACGATCAACTCGCCTAAGACCTAGCCCATCTCTTCTTTCCTCTGTACCCTCCGGTGGTGGCAAATATAAATGGGAGTCTGGATGAAGGCTGGCTGAGCCAAACAACGAAGTGCTAGTCTCCTGCATGTAATAATTTCAATCCCATTGTTGAGAAGCACCATGTGGCGTGGCATCGTTGCTCTGGGATATGGTCTCGTAACTCTGGGATGTGTCACTGTCATGCTGTGGCCTACCTTCGTAAGGTTGTTACATGCCAACATAAGGTTGTGACATGCCAGCGTAAGGCTGCGAAGTGCCCTTGTAAGCTTGGGATGTTCCCTCACCAACCTGTAAAATTCGTGCCTCTATATTTCTCGAACCAGCTCCTCGTTCACGTGTCCTACGAGGATGTGCCTGCCTCTGTCTCACGAAGCCCACCAGATGGCTGTCTGGTATATCGAGTGGAGTAAAACGGGGACTCAGTGGTGCGCGCATATATTGTACAGTCGACCCTAAAATTCCTTCTGGATCTCTTTCGGGATCCTCAGCTATATCAGCCAGTGTCTCCGCCTGAATATTTAAATCCACACTCAATCAATATAAAGTAACATATATAAAGATGATAGTTTATGCAAATAAGAACACATACCACTAGAGCATCGCGTGCCCTCCTATCACGCAAGCTCAGATCATCTAAAACTCGTGGCTGGAACCGAGCTTCTTCAAATTGATACCTCATATTTTGCACTAGCGGGCATCCATACCAACGTAGAAAATCGACAGTACCCTCCACTGTAAAATGTTAACACAAAAGGATATGTAAGATATAATACCGTATTATTTATTTAAAATATTTCTTAACTTACAATCTGCCGCCGATGTCATCAATTCAGACATGTGTTCCACGCCATGCGTGATAAATCTGGAATGCCAACCAATCATATACGTTCGAACCCGCTCTTCCATATTTGATTTTGTACTGCTAGAAGGCAAAGGCTCCAGGGGTATCATCTGTTTCAGTCCTAACTGTCGCATAACACAATCCGCTGGATGAAACATGATAGATCCGTTGTACATGATATAATACCTATGGAGACTGCGGGCACGTTCATCATCTCTCACTTCTTGTGCCACACTTAGAGGTTGCCAAACAACCTATTTGACATTCAACAAGTAATAAATGGTAGCCACAACAATATATTTTAAAAGTTTAATTTAATAATTATATACTAACCTCATAGGCGGTTAATGTGTCAAATCGATGCCGGTAAAGAGATACCACTTTGGTCATACAATGTACATAATCTGTATTTCCAGTAATCCAGCGAATGCCTGCTAGCCATACTGTTTGTTCAGCGCTATATATACTAACTGGTCTACCAATCTTGAAGTGATCGTAACACCAGAACTACAAAGAAGAACACAAATAAGATCCAAATAAATATAACATATATTATTCATTTTTATTCATACCTGTATAAGTGTTAGACATCCACTTATATTTTTGGCTGTTCTACCCTGTGATACCTTACTCACAAAAGATGTCATAGAGCGGTATAAATTTGCTAACACTGCTTCACTCCATTCATGTTTTGTGTAGGAATGGATGTCCGCCAAAAATGGAAGCAGTCGCACGTTGACCATATTTCCCGTAGCGTCGGGAAATAAAAAAGCACCGCATAGACACAACAAGTAAGCTCTAGTGCAACATATCACCTGAAAATATAATTAAATATTCATACCATTTATATTAAATAAATATTAACAATAATTAATACATGTAAATAATTACCCGCAAATTATCGACAGGAACTGTTGTAGAGCCGATATGATCAACATGCATGAAAGTAGACCGGAGCCAAGTGGGTTTGACAGTGCTGGTTTGTCCCATGTCAGAGGGGGGCTCCACACTGAGGTATTCTCTAATGAGTTGTTTTGCTTCTAATTTTTCGTCGAAATATATAGGATTACCTTCGATAGGTAATCCTAGAATCTGTGCCACGTCCGCTAACGTGATCGTCATCTCCCCGAAGGGTAACTGAAATGTGTTGCGTGTTGGCCACCATCGCTCAACGATACTTAATATCAGGTCTCTATCGTGACGCTTCATTCGTATAGCGTCAACAAAGTGAAAACCAAAAGCCTCCACCAAGATATTTTGTGCTTCAGTCAACTGCCATGATGCCCGACACTCACCATGCTCTCGTAATTTTACATCTGGATAATCATAACGCTATATATAATATATATATATATATATCGTTAGTACAATATAATACGCTTAACAACAATAATATTAATTATCTAGGGGTTACATTACCGGTCCTGCGAAAATCAGACTAGAAATGTGAGACTCTCGTTCAAATTCAATGGCCGGAGTTGTAGGTCCACCGGGTATGCGTCCGTCATTTTGAGAAGCCATCTGTATTTTGAATGCCCTAACTGGAGAAACTATCAGAAATTTTTTCTTTCTTCTCTCCTTCTGTGAAGAATTTATCATTCTTATAGGCATTCCAATGCATTATAAGACAAAATTGTTCACGGATTCACAGTGAAGGAGAGTCACGGATGAAAACATGACAGTAGAGAGAGAGAGGGGGAGAGAAGGAGAGTCACGGGTGGGAACAAGACAAGAGAGAGGGAGAAGAGAGAGTCACGGGTGGGAAGTAGAAGAGAGAGAGAGAGAGAGAGAAGGAGAGTCACGGGAGGGAGTGGGAACAGGACAAGAGAGAGGGAGAGAAGAGAGGAGAGGGGAGAAAGAGAGAGAGAGGAGAGGAGAGGAGAGGAGAAGAGAGGAGAGGAGAGAGAGAGAGAGAGAGAGAGAGAGGAGAGGAGAGAAGAGCGGGAGGAGCGGGAGCAAGGAGAGGAGAAGAGAGAGTGTGCGGGAGGGAGAGGAGAGAGGAGAGAGCAAGCCGCCGTAAAAAATATATATAATAAGGAAAACTCCCCTAGGAAGGACGTTTTCCTAGGATCCTTATTATATATATATATTTTTTAAACGGTGAAGAGAGAGAGAGAGAGAGAAGAGAGATTAAAAAATTAAAAAAAAAAATTGTAAAACGTCCTTACAAAGGGCGTTTTCCCTTATTAAATTTTTTTTTCTAGCTGAGAGAGTGTGAGAGAGAGGAGAGAGGTTTAAAAAATTAATAAAAAATTAAAAAATGTCCTTACAAAGGACATTTTATCTATATATAATTTTTTTTTTTATCTTCTCCGGTAACAGAGTTAACTGAAAAACATAAAACGTCATTACAAAGGACGTTTTGATGCTTCCATAGTAATTTTGAAAAAGTTAATGCTTTTATTGTAAATATATAAAACTATTTTGCTTTGGCTGAAATTTTCCGAAATTTTAAGGATGTGCCATTATTTTATTCTGTCAACTAATATTCATTTACCACCTTATTGGTCAATAATAGTTTCACATAATATGAATTGTGGAAGGATTCACAAGGAGTATGCTAAACCTGGATCATAAAGGTTCCCCAAACAACCACCTAAATTCTCCCGTGTTTATTTCTACATAATATGCTGAAGCTATTTCCCTTTTCTATATTATTATGCATTTATGGTCTTTGTCCCTTATGTTTTTTTTCCCCTTCCAGCAAAGACCAGAGCACGCAGTTACGGTTTCAGAATACTTAGAATAACTGTCCATCAAGCATAGCTCAGCCACTTGGCCCCTCAGCATCGACTTCGAGCCCATTTAAGTTTTCCAAGTTGGGCTCATTATTTTTTTTTTAATCTTTTTTTGAATGTAACATATTCAGAACTAGCTCCTGTATAGAGGAACTTGCTGAGCTTATTGCACATGAATTGGATGATGCATACATCAGGTGAAGGTGAAGGTGAAGTGAAATCATACTTCGAACATAACTCGAGTACTTATTAGCTGTGTTTGCGTAAAAGTTCAACTTTTCTCTTCTTCTTCTTCTTCTTCTTCTTCTTCTTCTTTTTTTTTTTTTTTTTTTTTTTTTCATTTCGGTTGAATTACTTCACCCTTGTATGTATATATTAATTCTTCTTCTTGATTCTCTTAAAGATGTTGTGTGGGGAATCCCTTGGACCACACGCGCGCGCCGCCGCCGCCTCCGCCGCCGCCGCCATCCGGTTCGGTTTGGCGCGCGTAACGGGTGCGGGTACGTGCCCACACCTACGAGCGCCAAATGTCGATCCAATTTACTCTTCAGGTTCGGACTGTGATCCAAAAGTCTTTTTGCTCCCCTTTATTTTTTGAACTGATTTGACTCATTCAAATTTTGAACGTTGATGCACTATGTCCAGGTTCATTGAACACTTGTAACAGTTTCTGTAACAGCTCATTTGACAGCAATTCCTACACGTTTCTTTCCTTTTGTTATTGCTCCTTAATGGCCTGTTTTGAGCCGTTTACTATCTTGTCCAGTGATTGTGTCTAGGGACTGCCTATATATAGTGTGGTTTTCTCCTTCTTCTTTTTGTACAGAAAATCTTCCTACGTGAAAGCTCTCTCTCATTCCTCTCTCGAACCACATTCTGTTCTCTAAATCCTTGCTCTGGACAGAGCTAAGTTCGGTCTCTCTCTCCGAGTTGTGTGCAACGAAGAGAACCTGGTAGTCAGAGAGTTTTACCACTAGAAGCTTCCGAGAAACGTCTGCACATAGATCTTGGATCAACTCTTAGGGCAGTGCTTCGTACACGACTTTTTCGGAGGTCGGTAACAATTATTTTTTACTTTCTTTGTTCTCTTATCAATTTCTGAAAAATAATATATATATATATATATATATATATATATATATATATATATATATATAAAGTATTAACAACACTTCTAATTCTTTACTATGATGATTGCCTTGAAAATATCATTATTCTGTTATCTACCCATGTTTCTCCATTAATGTGACACATAGTTATGTTACCGTTCAATCATCACAGGTACTTCGATTGAATTTTTCTACTGAAGGAAATAGTACCTATTAGTTCTTTCCAGCAGATCTGTTGACATCATTTCCAATACATCAACAATGGTAATTTTCTTATTTTATTGCTCTTTTAACTGCTTTCTACAAACTTTCTCCCAACTTGGATTATATATATGGAGGACATAATAGCTCGCTTAACCGAACACCGAGTCCGTTGTCGGAAAATTTTGGAAGCTCCCAGTTGGTTGAGAGGATTTTTTTCTATTAGTTTTTTTTGTTATAAGTACCTATATTCTAAGAATGTCATTAGTAAGGCTCATTCTACATTATATATTTTATATTTAAAATATAGGAGCTTATTTTGTAGAATAGTAAGTCTCTTTCCTAGTTTCAATTTCTAGATTTTGAGTCTTATCCCACCCACAAAAGCTATATGTTGGGTCTCCCTATTTTTAGATTCTAGATTGTAAGAATCCATTTTATATAATAGTAAGTCATAATTTAGAGTCCAACTTTTTAGATTCTAGATTTACATTTTTTTTTCACATCAATTTTTGACCACAATCTTTGGAACCGGAGCTCACTTTATCATTTTCTACTATTCTCATAAAAATTCAACCCATTCTACATTTACCTTCTTCTTTTTTGAAATTTTGGACCCCAAATTGCATTGGAGAGTCCCAACTACTAATGATGCTCTAATACGTGGAATAGAAGGCCTGAATTACATCGATGGTACACGAGTTCCTTGCAACATACATATTGAGGGCAGTTGATGGTATACGAGTATCTTGCTGCATACATGTTGAGAGCAGAAGATATTCTACATCGAGGACTTGAATGGAACAATCTGCTCGATCCCCAAAAGAAATATTGGTGGTGGTGGTGGCTTAAAGAGTCTATTTTTGTTCACCCACAAATACTGTGGTGTTTGTTCACCCTCCAATAGAAAATGCACATGTGGCATCTCCATCCAAACAAAACTATCTTGCAAGTGATTTTGTTCAACAACCAAGGTGGTTTTGACTTTGAAAATGTCACGTGTGTATTTTTTATTGGAGGGTGAACAAACAATCCTAGTATTTTTGGGTGAACAAAAATGGACTCGTGACTTAAATGGAGCAAGCTTTATACTGATGTATTATAATTTCTTTTGCAGCAATGGTAATTTATGTTTAGAATTTTTGAGGCTGAAATAATTTTGTTTTATTTCAAACTTGGAATAATTATAAAATGAAATATTGTTTTTGGGTGTAATTTTAAAGCTTCGTGGGAGTCATCTTTGATTGGTATAAATATGACATATAAAAGTCATCATTTATAAATAAAGATGACATTGTGTTGAGTTGTCATTGTTTTTTTACCATATAATTCATCTTTTGTAAATAAAGACGGTCCATAAAAGTCATTTTTTGTAAATAAATATGACGTATAAAAGACATCTTATATAAATAAAGATGACGTGTCTTGAGCTGTCATTTTTATTTCGCGATAGAAGTCGTCTTTTGTAAATAAAGATGACGCATAGAAGTGATCTTTTGTAAATAAATATGACGTATAAAAGTCGTCTTTTATAAATAATAATGACATGTGTTGAGTTGTCATTGTCAGGGCCGGTCCTGGTCCAGGGCATCCAGGGCGACCGTCCAGGACCCCAAGGGCGCCAGGAGGGCCCAAAAAAAGTTTAGTTTAATTATATAAATAATTTTATACCGAAAATAGAACTAGTATGTAACATGGATCTTTTCTTATCACAAAAATTGTGGTGTAGTGGTTATTATGTTAGACTTGTAGATAAGAGATTCTTAGTTCAAGTCTTGATGTAGACATTTTTTATTTATTTTACTTTTGTTTTATTTATTTTTTATATTATGTATGGGGGCCTCATTTTGAAAGTTCATCTCGGACCCCCATAAGCTCAGCGCCGGCCCTGGTCATTGTTGTCTCACGATAAAAACTCATATTTTCTAAATAAATATGACATATAGAAGTCATATTTTGTAAATAAGATCCGACAAATGTCAACAATTAGCATATTTAGCCGTCATTTTTGTAGAAGTGAGTCCAAGGTTATACTATATCTTTTGCATCCTGTGCCGGCTCTAACTAGTCCAGTTAAGGTCATACCATACGGAAGCTTTCTATTGTCTTAAGCATCCTAATTTCCCTCTATGGTCTAAGTTAGCTTCATTTCTTGAGGTTGAAGTGCATCTTGAAAACTTGGTCCCAATCTCATATGCTTGATCACAAACCATAGCTAAATATGTTGCCAAACCATTAGCCATCTGGTAAATTGTTTTTCTCTATGATGTAACTCACATTTCATAAAAGCTTCCACTAACGACTCCTTTCAGTGCACAAAAGCATGACTTTTGTAGCACTTATTTCACATAGCTGTATCATTTATTCATAACATCTGTACACTAATCTTTCCTACTTTCAAGATTTCTTTTCTAACAGTCAAAAGAGGTCCATATATATATATGGCCATGCACCACTAGACACTGGCAAAAGAAGATTGTTTTTAGGGATAAATCTCTCCTATAAAGTGAGAATGGATATGGTTCCTCTCTATGGGACCTCAAAAGCTCCACTTTTACTATTGGATAGGGCTAAAAACCTGAGGTTTCCAAATATTATTAGTGGGGATTGGATGGCTCTAATCCTCCATTACAAAGTGATCAACTGTGGCCACTAGGCTCATAAGTAGAGCTTAGACCCACAGATATCATTCCAAATCCCAATATGTGTTATAAATTGACTCTGAGTATTATATTTAGGATACATAGGCATAGCCCTGACACTTGTCCATGAAGAATATTTTTACAGTTAAAGATGCATTCACAAGAAACCTCTACTGCCCCCACAAAGAGAAATAATTACGGAGCAAATCTGCTGTCCAATATTCAGTTTTGTATTTCTGTCCCCTCTCTATCACTCTCTCTTTCTCCCTTTTTAATACCGGAGGATAAGAAGAAACCTATACCGTCCCCAAAACTATTTTGAAACATGTTGGGATTTGTCTTAAACTGGTCAATCCTAACAATAATAAGGATTGAAAAGTCCTACTCAAACCCTTTCTTATATCGAGTTTCCAAATAATAAAAACTATGTCCTGAATAATTGAAGGTCCTATGCGAATCTCAAAATGAGGTCCTAAATTTATTTATTCGTATTCTTAAAGATATTATTCTCTGTCTTTATCAAAATCTCTGTAGATATTTTTTATTGTATATTATGTTACTAATTCTGATAATAAAATATATATTATTTTCTAAGATTTATAACAGGACAAAGAAACAAAAGAAAATTGTTACCGGCCTCCGGAAAAGTCGTGCACGAAGCACTGCCCTAAGAATTGATCCGAGGTCTATGTGCAGACGTTTCTCGGAAGCTCCTAGTGGTAAAACCCCCAGACTACCGGGTTCTCTTCGTTGCACACAACTCGGAGAGAGAGACCGAACTTAGCTCTGCCCAGAGCAACGATGTAGAGAACATAATAGTTTGAGAGAGAGAGAGAGAGAGAGAGAGAGAGAGAGAGAGAGAGAGGTTTCATCGTAGGAGAGTTTTCTGTAAAAAAACGAAGAATGAAGAGACCACAGTATATAGGCAGCCCCAAGACACAGCCACGGGACATGACAATAAAGACTCATAAACAGGTCATTAAGGAGCAATTTCAAAAGAAAAGAAACGTGGAGAAAAGCTGTCAAAAGAGCTGTTAAAGAAGCTGTCACTAGGTTCAATGAACCTGGACATATAGCCTCAACGTTCAAAATTTGAATGAGCTAAATGGGTTAAAAAATAAAGAGTAACAAAAAGACTTTTGGATCCCAGCCCGAAACCGAAGAGCAAATTGGATCGACATTCGGCGCCCGCAGGTGTGGACACGTACCCGCACCCGTTACGCGAGCCGAACCGAACCGAACCGAGCCGGGCCGGGCGGCGACGGCGGCGCTCGCGTATGGCCCAAGGGGTTCCCCACACAACATCTTTAAGAAAGCAATGAAGAGGAATTAATATATACATACAAGGAGGGGTTGGCCCATCCGATGTGGGACTAAAAGAAAGAAGGAAGTCAAGCTCAAGCAAGGCTAACAATCCCTCCCCCCCCCCCCCAAAGGTCAAGTTCCGAAATAGAAGTGACAAAGAAATTAAAAGAAAGAGTGTCTGGGCAGGTATATACTATGCATAGATGAGATTGACTGCAGCCTTGAATCTCACTTAGTGACTATTATCTTTTTCTGAAGAAGTGCTTGATGGACTATGCCTTGAATCAGACTTCTTTTACCAGATTCAGAAAATAGCACACATAGTACGCTAGAGGTTCTGGGTCTAACGGGTGACGCTTTTGTTGGCCATGCGCACTAATCCAAATTCATGAGAGTTGTCTGGGATCGCCCTGTCCCGTAGTCGCGGCCTTCACGACCTCTTATATAGGTAAGTCCTTAAGGGTTGGTGATAGGTTTCAACCCCGCATATCAGCTTGGACCTATTAAGAGTTTTTAAAACTCATCCTAACCATATCACTCAAGAACAATGTCACCATAGGGATGGAGAATCATTGTACGCATGTACAGCCACTTGGGCATTATAGAATGAGATTTTAATCTCAGGTCAGTGTTTCATAAAAGTCACCTAAGTCCAGCTTGTTCCTACCCATTGAACCGGCTTCTTGGGATCTCTAGTCAGACTCGGTTGGGTAGCCACTGCTGGTGACTTTACTTATGGGCTTAACCCCATCCCCCTCGATGATTCTAGGATCAAGTCCTAGACAGACCCTTCGTCAAGTGGTCTGCAAGGTTCTTTTCTGACTTTATATAGTCAAGAACCACATATTTGCCCAATAGGCTCTTTATAGACTTGAAGCGCAGCTGCAAGTGCCTGTTCATCTTAGCATTCACAGAATCATGCTTTAGTAGTTCCATAACAGATTTATTATCACAGTTTATAGAAATTGCAGGAACATGATTAATAGAAACAGCTATATGCATAATAAGGTTTCTTAGCCATTCTGCTTCTGTACATGTAGTGTCCAAAGCTATCATTTCAGAGTCCATTGTACTCCTAACTATGATAGTTTGTTTACATGAGCCCCAGGAGATTGCAGCTCCTCCTAAAGTAAAAATATATCTAGTAGTAAATTTTACATCATGTGAGTCAGTTACCCAGTTTGCATCTGAATAACCTTCTATGATATCAGGATGTCTAGTATAGTGCAACATATAATCTAGAGTACCCCTAAGATATCTAAATACTCTTTCTAATGTTGTCCAATGTAACTGATTTGGGTTACTAGTATATCTACTTAGTCTCCCAATAGGAAATGCAATATTAGGTATGCTCCTGTTTGATATATACATGAGAGAGCCTATCATCTGAGAATATCTGTGTTGTTCCATAGGAGAACCCTCATTTTTTTTGAGAACAACACTACTGTCATAAGGAGTAAGAGCAGGTTTCTTATCAAAATACTCAAATTTTCTTAGCATTTTCTCGATAGAGTGTGCTAAGGATAGAGTATAGCCCTCCTTGTACTTGGACAGTTGTATACCTAGAATCAAGTTGGCTTCACCTAGATCTTTCATATCAAACTGGTTGGATAAATAATCCTTGGTATTAGTAATCAATTCTAGTGATGATCCAAAAATAAGGATGTCATCTACATACAAACAGAAGATGACACAACTTTCATCTAAAATTTTGGAGTATATACATTTGTCATACTCATTTGGCACAAAACCATATTCTGAGATGACTATGTCAAATTTGTTGTGACATTGCTTTGGAGCTTACTTTAGGCCATAAAGAGATTTAACTAATCTGCAAACTTTCTTTTCTTGGCCTTTAGTAATGAAACCTTCAGGTTGCTCCATGTAGATTTCTTCCTCTAGGTCCCCATTTAGAAAAGTTGTCTTTACATCCATTTGATGGATTATCATATTATGAATGGATGCTAAGGATATAAAGGTTCTAATAGAGGTGATCCTAGCTACAAGAGAGTATGTATCAAAATAATCTAGTCCCTTTTTCTGGGTAAAACCTTTGGCTACTAATCTAGCTTTATATTCCTCTATGGTACTATCAGCTCTTAGTTTCTTTTTGAATATCCACTTACAACCTATGGGTTTACTACCTAAATGTAGGTCTGCTAGATACCAAGTATTGTTCTCCATGATGGAGTTATACTCACTGTTAATGGCTTCTTTCCAGAAGGGGGCATCAGGAGAAGATATTGCTTCTTCATAAGTTGAGGGATCACCCTCTATCAAAAAGGTGAAAAAACTTTCTCCTAAGTTCTTTTCAATTCTTTCTCTTTTACTCTTTCTAGGTTCTATATTTTGTTCGGATTATGAAGTAGATATTTGAACATGAGAGCTAGTAGAGGGAGAGGAGAAATTCTATCTTTGAAGGAATATATATTCTCAAAGTAAACTGCTTCTCTTGCTTCTATAATAGTACTGTTAGAGATTTTATTTACTTCTGAGTGAGTAACAAGAAATCTATTGGCATTGCTATCTAGGACATATCCTATGAATACAACGTCTACAGTCTTAGGTCCAATCTTTCTCTTTTTAGGTTCAAGAATTCCTACTTTAGCTAGACATACCCAAACTTTGAGATAATGGATCCTAATTCATAGGGAGTCTTATCATTAGACTTACTAGGAATCCTATTAAGGATGTAACAGGCCGATAATATTGCTTCTCCCCACAAATTATCGGGAGCTCTGAGCTGAGGAGCATATCATTCACCATGTCTAACATAGTACGATTCTTCCTTTCAGCAACTCCGTTGGACTGTGGTGAATATGGAGCAGTTACCTCATGGATTATTCCATGTTCTTTACAGAAATTGGTCATATTATTTGATGTATACTCTCCACCATGATCTGATCTAAGAATCTTAATCTTTCTCTCTAACTGGTTCTCAGCTTCAGATTTATAGACCTTAAATCTGTCTAGAACTTCATCTTTGGTTTTGAGAAGATATGTATAACAATACTTTGAATGATCATCTATAAAGGTAACAAAGTATTTTCTACCACCTCGGGTCAAAACCCTATTTGAGTCACACACATCACAATGAATAAGCTCTAGAAGGCCAAAGTTTCTTTCTACCGATTTGAAAGGTAGTCTAGTATGTTTGGCTTGAACACAGATCTCACACTTATGTTTATCATCTATTGGAGTCTTAGGAATAAGATCTAAGTTCACATCCTTCTTAGGGAACCTAATTAACATAACCTAATCTACCGTGCCACACATTTGAGGATTCTATATTTGAAACAACAAAGGAAGGATCTAAAATTTTATTCACGGTACTCAAAATAAAAAGACCATCTCTTACAAATCCCTTTCCAATAAAGGAGTCATTCTTAGAAAATACTACTTTATTTGCTTCCATAATAATCTTGTACCCTGAAGCTACAAGGAGAGACCCACTAACTAAATTTTTTCTGATAGACGGCACATGTAACACATCATGAAGAGTCAGAATTTTTTCTGATGTCATCTTTAGATCTATTCTTCCTCTTCATATACTCTGCGCCGCTGAGCCATCTCCTTGAGTTACACCTCCTCCACCTGATTCCTGAAGGAACTAGAAGAGCTGTTGAGAAGCATATTTGCTTCTGGTTTGGTAGAACTTTTTTCTTTGTAAGAAGTCTGGACAGCTTCCTTATTCCTATGGAAACAGTTGGTGGCTATGTGGTTTATTTTACCACACACAAAACAAAATCACTTCTGATCCTGAGTCTAACCGAAGTTTCTTGGTTTATAGTGGTGATGGTTTTGGTGGTGAGGCTGAGGGTTCTGTTTCTTCTTGAAGAGATTCCTTTTGGGTTTGTGGTGATGATGAGGCTTGAGTTTGCCTTGGGATTCTACAAGGTTTACCTTAGCTTTAGACTCAGACTTAGGGTTAGACCTTAGCCTAATTTGTTCTTCTGTTCTAATTTTCTTTAGTACTTGAGCAAAGGTTTAACACCAGACCAAGAAGGAGGGAGCTTGTCTACTAAACAGGCTATTTTATACTCGGTAGAAAAGAAAGTACCTTTGGCTTGAATATGCCTAAGATATTCTTGGAATTCATGTATTTGGTCATTCATGGATTTATTATCTACCATAAAATATCTGTTGAATGATGAGGAATTGAATCTTTCGATTCCAGCATCATTACAACTATATTCATCTTCCAAGGCTTCCCAAAGTTCTTTAGCACTCTTATATTCAAAGAATATATCATATAATGATTCAGACAAAGCACTTAGAATTCTATGGAAGCAGTGGTAGTCTATTTTCTTATATGTTATGGGTTTATAGGAGCTGGTGGATTTGGACACTCCTACATCAGACTCGGTGTCATCAGAATTATTTGTGTTGGGTGTAGAACCATCAATGGCTGAGATCAGCCCTAAAGTTGTGAGCCAAAATTTTATTTGACTCTGCCATCTCTTAAAGTATGTCCCATTGAACTTAGCAGGTTTAGCAGTGAAAGTCTCATCCTTGCCAGTCATGATTGCTATTGAGAAAAACTAAAACTGAAAGATATGTATTTACTCAATAATAACGTCCAATGATTTAGAAAATAGTTAAAGTAATTTTGCTAATCAATCTTAAAATCTTTAGTCTATAAAGTATAGATTAACTTGGGTTAGCTGTAGGAGCCGGTTTCCAGCTAGCGGTGGTCCGAAAATACTTAAATACGTTTCGCTTAGGGCTATTTACACCCGGTTGACAGAAGGACCCTTTCAGCTTATTCCCAATTTATCTATACTTTTAAAATTAAGACTCAAGGAATTTGCAGTTTCACTTTAACTATTTATTTACTTGTAGAAAATAATTTGTATTGTTCTAAGATGTAGTAGAAATATGCTCAAAACATTATTTTCACAAGGCAAGGTATTTAAGCAACTTGATATGTAAGAACTTGTTCAATTATAATTTAAAAATGATACAAGTTGTTTTAGAATCTTAATCAAATGAAAAACTAGTAATGTTATTTGATTATTTGCTAGTCACAAAATTGATATAGTGTCTTTAAACGATTATGAACAATATAGTTGCAAACAACCAGATTTAGCAAGTAAGGTATAGCCAAAATAAATTTATTGCTAACTGTATTGCTACAGTAAAAATAATTTGATTGCTAATTTTATTGCTACAGTAGAAATAATTTTATTGCAGATAACCAAATTAAACAACTGTGAACTTGTTATTCTACGATTAACAAATATTTTACGTAACAATAAATCAGATTCAACTCTTAGATTGTTACTAATTCTGATAATAAAATATATATTATTTTCTAAGATTTATAACAGGACAAAGAAACAAAAGAAAATTGTTACCGGCCTCCGGGGAAGTCGTGCACGAAGCACTGCCCTAAGAGTTGATCCGAGGTCTATGTGCAGACGTTTTTCGGAAGCTCCTAGTGGTAAACCCCCCTGACTACCTGGTTCTCTTCGTTGCACACAACTCGGAGAGAGAGACCGAACTTAGCTCTGCCCAGAGCAAGGATGTAGAGAACATAATAGTTTGAGAGAGAGGTTTCACCATAGGAGAGTTTTCTGTAAAAAAATGAAGAATGAAGTGACCACAGTATATAGGCAGTCCCAAGACACAGTCACGGGACAGGACAATAAAGACTCATAAACAGGTCATTAAGGAGCAATTTTAAAAGGAAAGAAACGTGGAGAAAAGCTGTCAAAAGAGCTGTCACTAGGTTCAATGAACCTGGACATAAGCCTCAACGTTCAAAATTTGAATGAGCCAAATAGGTTCAAAAATAAAGAGTAGCAAAAAGATTTTTGGATCCCAGCCCGAACCCGGAGAGCAAATTGGATCGGCATTCGACGCCCGCAGGTGTGGGCACGTACCCGCACCCGTTACGCGTACCGTACCGAACCGAACCGAGCCGAGCCGGGCCGGGCGGCGGCGCGTGCATGTGGCCCAAGGGGTTCCCCACACAACATCTTTAAGAAAGCAATGAAGAGGAATTAATATATACATACAAGGAGGGGTTGGCCCATCCGATGTGGGACTAAAAGAAAGAAGGAAGTTGAGCTTTTGCTCAAGCAAGGCTAACATATTATAATTGAATCTATAGATAGTTACTAAACAAAATAACCAGAGCTCAAATTATCTATATTCAAGCACATTACATAGTATAATAAAAATATATTAGATAGAAGATGTATTGACTGTTAAATTATACAAATAAAAACTAGGCCTGCATATCAATATTTCTTAAATAAAGACTAGACTTGCACATCAAAATTTCTAAATTATATAAATAAAAAAAATCTGATCATTATTGTAGAAAATAAAACTCATGTCGTATCTTTATTGTAGAAAATAAACTCATCTAACAATTGAGGGATCTTTAGAAGCAAAATAACAATTGAATCGCTTAGAAATGATCCGGTCAAAGCAAGATCTTTGATAAATTCTAGAAATTTTGTATGATTATAAATATGAGTCTTAGAATCGGTAGAGTCAGTTGTAGAAGCATGAAAAATACGCTAGAACGATCTATGCAGCATCTCGAAACAGAGCAGCGTAAGCAGAGGCCTTCGAAGCCATCTAACGTAAAACAGGGTTCTTCATCGCCTCTATGGCGTAAAACCCAGCCGCTCTCAAAGCAGCGTTAAAACGTACGAGGGACGCTTTGTCTTCCCCGAAATAAACCTGTCAAGTCACGCGGTGAACCTGGCCTCTGACTCCTGACAAAAAGTACTGCACGGCTACCCAAACGACGGCTGGAAACAGTGGCAGACCCCTCGGGACGCGCTCCACAGTATGATGGCGGATCTCTGCATTTAATGCAGAGGATTTGGTTAAAATATCACCAAGCCGTCGTCTACTGAAGTCCCCTCAGCATAAACCGCTCTTTCGCGTACAAGGGAATACGCTGCCTTGTTTACACGGGCGAACATGAGCTGTTTCACGCTCCGCAGTAAGGCAAACCGCTGCCACGTCAAAAGCTGCAATTCGTACGGGGCTCGAGGCACGTCTCTACGTCTAATTGCACAGAGCAGTGACAGTTTCCCTTAAGACATGTCTCCGCGACGGATGCACAGAAGGGCTGCAGGCCTTCAAAAGCACGTCTCCGCATTTAATGCACAAGATGATGACAAATCTCTGTAGAAGATTTGATTACATCTTCGAAAGCCATAATTTCGGCTAAAACGTTCGCATCAGCACTTCGACTCGGTACGCAGTGGCTTCTACGCCCGCTCAGGATCAGTGCTCCCTCGGCTTCCAACGCCCTCTCGGTCTCTACGACTGTTCGGCTCCTATGCCCACTCGGCTTCTATGCCTGTTCGGCTCCTATGCCCGCTCGGCTTCTATGCCTGTTCGGCTTCTATGCCCATTCGACTTCTATGCCTGCTCGGCTTCTATGCCTATTTTGGCTTCTACGCCAAGGTGACAGTCGCTTGGCTTTTACGCCAACCCCTGCTACACAAGGGATACCTACCTACGTGGCTTCTACGCCGTGATCTTCGTAGCAGATATACGCGTTTTGTCCCCTTAGTTGGACACGCGTCACATGCTCACTCAAAAGGTCATTTACACGCAGGCATTGGTTATTTTAAACCGTTGTGTAAAAGGGTGCTGTACTGTCCACTCCTCGGTTGTTACACCGACGGAGTGGTCACTGTCACCAAAACTCTATAAATAGAGACCGCTATCAATGGAGAAAAAGGTCAAAAAATTGGTCAAGAAAACCAGTACAAGATCAAAGGTCGAAGAATTAAATCGGACAAGGTCATCGAACCAGAGATCAAGGAGGAGAGATAGAAAGAGAGAGAGGAGAACCCAGAGCTCGGGCAAGGAACAGGGAGCGACGACCTTCAGCATCGCGCATCCACCCTCCTTTGCAACCTCCGGAGCTACATCCTGTCTTCTACGGCACTTCTTCAACATCGTGTAGTCCAAGGGCTAAAGTGATCGACCGCAGATCAGACACCTATAGCAATTTATACCCAGATTAAATAAATTGTACTCCCACATCCTCGTATAGGATTATATTGTACAAGTTTGTTTATAAACCAAAGGGCGCGGGCCTCTTATAACCCCGTCATTGAAATACACTTTCATTCTTTCGTTTAATACCACAAACAAGATGGCGACTCTGCTGGGGACATCTTTCTCTTCTGACGAGGAAGTAATTGCTCAACACGATGCGGTATCTGTAGGAACCGTGAAGAAGACACTGGTCGTTCAGTTCGACCAGTCTGCCTACGAAGACATGCTTCAGACTGGGGGTAGCTCTCACTCTCTTTCCGTCCAAGACAGCAGGAAGCTGCACAAAGTGTGGATGCCCAAGACATCCTCCGCCGTTCCTGTGGACTCTCCGATCTCTCCGATCTCTCCGACCAATGAGGTGGTAGCATCGCTCCCTCCGTGCCCCGCACGTAAAATTCAGTCTCCCGCTATGCGCGGTACAGACAAAGCTTCTGGCAAAGCCTCAGCGCTAACCCAGGAGTATCCACTGCATTCTACGCGCAGAAATCAGTCTCCCGCTATGAGCAGTACAGACAAAGCTTCTGGCAAAGCCTCAGCGCTAACCCAGGAGTATCCACTGCGTTTTATGCGCAGGAATCAGTCTCCCGCTATGCGCGGTACAGACAAAGCTTCTGGTAAAGCCTCAGCGCTAACCCAGGAGTATTCTCTGTGCTCCACGTGCAGAAATCAGTCTCCCGCTACGCGCGGTACAGACAAAGCTTCTGGCAAAGCCTCGGCGCTAACCCAGGAGTATCCACTGCGTTCTACGTGCAGAAATCAGTCTTCCGCTGCGCGCGGTACAGACAAGACCTCTGATGGTACCTCAACACCAAATCAGAAGTACAGATCGCGCTCTATGCACAAAATAACATCTGACCTTTACGGTGAACCAGACGAGCGCGGCGATCTCCGCAAAGGAAAGCAGACGGGTGAATATTCAACTACTGGGCCCTTACGCCAGCAAAAGAATGATCTGCCTACTCTCCAGATTACGCGAGAAGCTGATGGCCAACTGAGAGCCTCTTCAGCCTCACGCCAGACCGAGGGAATCTCCAAGTTACGCCAGGCGCGGTCCCTCGGCGTAAAATAAACTCAGACGGCGGAAAGAAACCTTCCTGACCTACGCAGATATCTAATCAGGAGGCGTAAAGAAAGAGGACCTTCCAACATGACTATCTCACCTCCTGGCGAACGCTATTGTAATAGTCATAAAGTTGTGATTAATTGCTGCTGCTCCAAGGCGAAACAATCGGTCTTCGACCGATTGAGCTACTCGCTGTCTTTTCCGGAAGGGGAACCCGCGCATGCGTCTGTGAACATGGCTTCACACATACCTAGAGGAGGGTCGAGCTCGAGACGACAGCCTTCCAGACCTCCGAGCCGAAGGAGGTTTAGTAAGCCCCTCGGAGACGTTGAAGCCGGGGTGTTCCAAAACACTCGCGCAAGATCACAACAACCAGCGTCATCCTCTTCTGATTCCGACGCCGAAGGTCGCCAAATTCCCGAATCAGAGGCAGAAAGTATGGAGTCGACTTCTATAACGACCTATACTAATCCCTCAATGACCCCCAGGGAAATGGGAGCTTACGCCATTGAAGATGAGCGCGAGGAAGCTTCGCCGTCAGGGAGCGCGGAACGCATCACTACGCTGGAGACATCTCTGAAACAAATGCAATCCGTAATGGAAAACATGCACCAGATGATGCTCGCTCAGCACGCAACTACCATGGCTCAAGCGTCGGTCCCACCAGCTCAGATACGCGCGGGGGTGGACTCACCACCATCCAACCCAAGCCAAGAGTCTGCGCTGGATCAAGAGTCAACAGTTCCTCCGCTGCCTCACCTAGAAAATGCCCTACCTCCTGCTGGAGCTACAATACAGCTGACTCCGCACCGCTTAGTAGCCCCGCTTCCAACTGAGAATCCGATGCAGGCAGTGCGAGAGTTAAAAGCCCAGTTCGACGCCTTGAAGCACAAAGATCAGCTCAAGAAACTGGGAATCAACCAGCCCTACCCAGCTGTCTGGGAGGAGGTCCCTTTCCCTCCAAGATACAAACCTCAGACTATGGCTCTGTTCGAGGGAAAAATATCACCAAGTCAGTACATGAACTATTTCAGTATGATGACGGTGTTGCTACAAGGGAACGATGCCCTCCTCACTCGGGTGTTCAAAGGCTGTCTCTCGGGAGTAGCCTACCAGTGGTACAGAAGCTTGACGGACAACTGCATTACTTCCTTCGAGGACTTCAAAGCTCTGTTCTTCACACGATTCTACGAAGGAGGAATGGACATGTCTATGTCCTCCCTCATCGAAGTCAAACAGAAGGAAAAGGAAGACGTCCGCATCTTCATCGAACGCTTTCGTCAGGCCACCTTACAAATGCCCCCAGGAGTTCCAGACTCAGCGTTGGTGGACATTTGCAGGAAAAATCTCCTGCCCGTGGTCTCGGTGTTCACAGGACCATATCAGTTCCATGATTGGCCCTCGTTCATCATCTCGGCAGTAGCTGCCGAAAACAACAGTCGCAAGGCGCGCGACAATGGCATCATGATCTCCGCCTCTGACAGAGGCAAGAGGTTATCTCCCAGCAGTGACCATCCTCGTGGTCCCAAAGGGAAAGAAGCCCTGGCAATCAACACGGCCAGACCAAAGATTGTGGCAACCATGCAAGCAAAACCCGGGACTTCTAGGCCCGTCGAAGTCTACTCTTTCGACGACGACGACATCCCAAGTATCTTTGAGTGTCTCGTCAAAAGTGGCAAGATCGCCCTCCCGGAGCTAAGGCGGCCCCAGGAGGTTGGCAATACCGACGACCCCAAATACTGCGTCTTCCACAGATACGTACACCACCCAACGAAGGCGTGCTATGTATTAAAATGAAAGATCCAGGGATTAATTGATGCTAAGGCCATCACTCTGCACAGCACCGAGAAGACGGTTGCGGCCAACATGATCTCTCTGCAGTTTGGAAATCTACCTCCCCAAAGGGTCCCTAATGGTGTTGCACCTATATCCCGGGCAACGATGAACATCGTTAACCTCCCCCCGGCTAGGGGTCAAAATCACAACCTGGTGCCCCTAACTACCCGGCAGGGCGAGATAATGTGGGTTCACCCGGATTTAGTGCCAGAGCTCGAGAGGGAGACCAAGGCAGCCAAGCCTACCTCCGAGAAGAGTCCCAAATACAGATCATGCCACATGATCACAACTGCTTCTGTACCAGACGAAGACGAGGTACTTATCGCAACCCGGTCAGGGAGGGCCTACCTCGACGACAACGAAGCAAACCAGGAAGACACGCCAGCTGATGCTCCAGCTACCAAACCTTCAGAGCAAAGTCCCGTCGTGCCAAACGTCAGCCCTGCGAAACCTACTCCGGCGGAAAAGGGAAAGCAGAAAGAAATACGCTTCGACAAACCTGTGAAAAATATTCCAAGCAAAGGTTTAGAGAAGCCATACAAATTTGACATCCTAGCCCAACTAGCCAATACGCCAGCCAGGTTGTCCATCCTCGAGCTACTCAGGCTCTCCCCAGACACTCGTCTAGCCCTGAGTGAAGCGCTGATGCAGGCAGAGGCGTACTTGACCCAACTCAAGTCCCCCGACGGGGAGCCAGTGGCATGTCCTCAGTGCCACAGCGTAATGGAGGTGGTCCCAAACATCACCTTCACTCAAGATGACATGCTGTTAAAACATAACAGACATGACAGGCCCCTCTATTACACCGGGTACGTCGGTTCCATGGAGGTCGACCGGATTCACATAGATCCGGGATCATCGATCAGCATCATCCCGCACAGTCTGCTAAGGCCACTAAGAATCCCTACCAGCGAACTGGCTTACACTACCACTACAATCGTGGGTTTCAACGCTGGAAAAAGTAAGCCACTGGGGAAAATTTGCTTGAGAATCCAGATCGGCAACCTTAGGTCGGTGGCCACATGTTACGTCATCGACTCAGAGGTGTCTTACAACATCCTGCTAGGAAGACCGTGGATTCACGACCACAACATCGTTCCTTCAACCCTACATCAATGCCTTAAGTATGTAGACGCACAAGGAACAGTACAAACGGAGGTAGCTGACCTAAACCCATTCAAAGGAATAGAGTCGTACTATTCCGATGCCGTGTTGTACTCCCAGGACCATGTGGAAAAAGGGTCGGGCGAGGCAAAGGAGGAATCCCGCCGGGAGCCGGAAGGGCACTTTGCCACACTGCCGCTGTCCATTAAAGTGAAGGGACGAACCACTCGCCCGAAAGCTATAGAACCTTTGGCTATCCACCGGGACAAGACCAAGACAGGAGAAGGGGGTGACCCTCTAGTGATCACTTTGAACCGAAAGCCTCCACCCTTGGTCATCAACCTTCGACGCAGCGGGCAGTCAACTGGTGTAAAGGCGACCAGGAGTGAAGTTCCAGATGATAATAAACATCCTCTTTTTCAGTATATTTATGCTCAAATTCCAGTACAGAGACCTACTCCGCATCACGAGGTAGAACCCATAGCACAAAAATTCTTGAAAGCTATAGGCTCCTATCGCCCATATGTCTGGGAAGTAGCATCGCCATCCAACGTCGTCACGACATATGGACCTCATGAGGATTCTATCTTCATCGTCCCGCCTACCTGCAGCACTCAGCGCTCAATCGTCTTCGGTCGCATGCGGAACCAGCCGATTGTCCAAGAAGACCCTTTCGATGACGACACCGGGAAAATACAGATTCATCGTTATAGCCCGCAAGCGCTAAGGATCATGCAAAACATGGGCTACGACTTGAAACATAGGCCAGGCCTCAACTACGGAAGAGGCAGACGAACGCCGCCGTACGGCAACCCCCGTAATCAACAAGCCCGTCTCGGGCTAGGGTATGCCACCTCCATCGCGACTTCCGAGCCAAAAGAGGACCCCTTTACCTCTTCCCAGAACAGCTCATCGCCCTCCAACTCGCCAGATGCTTTCGAACAAGCACTATCGGCGAATATGGTGATGACAAATCCCTCAGAAGCCGAGGAGCAGGATACGGAGCCATTCGAGGATGACCCCTGGGCTCAACAAATGGATACGCAGTGGGAATTCCGCTTCGAGCAGAGAGAACCTTCCACCAAGGACGAAGTCATCCAGATCAACGTTGGGAGTGAGCTTTCACCAAAGCCAATATTTGTCAGTAACAATCTTCCCCCACCTGAAAGGGAAGACGTTATACAGCTGATAAAGGAGTATATTGACGTCTTCGTATGGGATTACGAGGACATGCCAGGCCTAGACCCGAAGGTAGCTACTCATATGCTCAATATATTAGCCGATTCGAAGCCGGTAAAGCAGCACCAACAACGGTTCCGTCCCGATATGATGGACGCCATCGAAGCTGAAGTCAAGAAGTTGATAACCTGCGGTTTCATCCGGGAGGAACAACACCCCGACTGGGTCGCTAACGTGGTCCCGATCATGAAGAAAAATGGGAAGGTACGCATCTGCATCGACTACCGAGATCTGAATACAGCCTGCCCCAAAGATGAATTCCCTCTCCCCATCACGGACATCATGATCGACAACACCTGCGGCTTCGAACGCATGTCTTTCATGGACGGGTTCTCGGGATACAATCAGATCAAGATGCATCCTGAAGACGAGAAGCACACCGCCTTCCGGACACCACTGGGGGTATATTGCTATGCGGTCATGCCCTTCGGGCTAAAGAACGCTGGGGCTATGTACCAACGGGCTATGAGTAACATATTTCGCGAACATTTATGCAAAACAGTAGAATGTTACGTAGACGACATAGCCGTCAAAAGTCGCCTCAAAGACGATCACATCCGAGACCTGAGGGCAGTTTTCGAATTAATGCGCCAGCATCAACTCAAGATGAACCCCGCAAAGTCCTTTCTGGGTGTATCCAGTGGCAAGTTCCTGGGATTCGTCATTACCACCAAAGGCATCGAAGTAGACCCTGACAAAGTCCAGGCGATCATGGCAATGCGACCGCCCCGTAATCTGAGGGAACTCAGGGGGTTCCAAGGACGTCTGGCTTATATCCGGCGATTCATATCCAACCTCTCGGGGAGATGTCAGCCCTTCTCTCATCTCATGATGAAAGGTGTGTCCTTCATATGGGACGAAACCTGCCAGCAAGCGTTCGAGGATATCAAACGCTACTTAACCAGCCCGCCAGTCCTAGTGCCTCCCGTCGTGGGAAAACCATTCTTGCTGTACGTACGGGCAATGGATCATTCGCTAGGAGCTCTCCTCGCACAGAAAAATGATGCGGGTCATGAACAGGCTATCTACTATCTTAGCAGAATGATGGTCGGGGCCGAACACCGGTATAACCCAGTGGAGAAGGAATGCTTGGCTCTGATGTTCGCTGTCCAAAAAACGCGGCACTACGTCACTGGCCAGACTATTCATATCATCTCCAGGATCAACCCCCTTCGAGTACTGATGAGCAAGCCAAGTGCCCTCAACTCCCGACTCGCAACGTGGGCGATGCTGCTGACACCATACGACATGGTGTACATCCCACAGAAATCCGTCAAAGGCCAAGCGCTGGCCGACTTTCTAGCGGCTCATCCGACCCCGGAGACCTCCAAACTATACGAGGACATCCCCGATGAAGTTGCAGAATATAACTTCGCAAGGAAAAGCGACGTTTGGCAACTGTTCTTTGATGGCGCCTCCAGAACCGGTCCTAAAGGAAACGTCGTTTCAGGAGTGGGAGTCGTCCTAGTTACCCCGGATCAACTCGTCATCTACCGAGCATACTCTCTTAGCGAGCCCTGCTCCAACAACGTGGCGGAATACAACGCTCTACTAATTGGGCTCCAAGTTGTCACGGAACTGGGGGTAGAATCCCTGGAGGCTTTCGGTGATTCTCTGCTCATCGTCAATCAAGTCAGGGGAATATACGAAGTCCGTAATCCAGACCTTATCCCCTATCACCGGGCGACGATCGAGATAGCCATGACGTTCAAAGGGTTCTTCCTAGAACACGTACCTCGATCTCGGAATCTGGAAGCTGATGCCCTGGCCAGCCTGGCCGCAGACTTGGCCGCTCCTATAAGAAGGCAAGATTCGGTAATCCTTCTTAACAGAGATTTGTTCTGTGTGAAGAATAGCTGTCACATAGAACGCAGCTACGCTGTAAGCGCCGATCCTCCTACAAGAGATTGGACAAGTCCTTTCATAGATTTCGTGGCATACGGAATCTTACCGGAGAACCCCAAGGAAGCAGTATCCGTCAAGAGACGATCGCTATGCTTCTACTTCGACGCATCTTCACAACGCCTGTATCGCTGGACCTACGACGGACTGCTGTTGAGGTGTCTCTCTGGCACCGAAGCACATCAGATTATCCGTGAAGCTCACGACGGCGTATGCGGAGCGCATCAACCCGGGCCTAAGCTACAGGATCGCATCAGGAGGATGGGCTATTACTGGCCGACCATGATCGCAGATGCAATACAGTATGCAAAGCATTGCAGAGCCTGTCAGGTTCATGCAGACTTCATACATCAACCGTCGGAACATCTACATCCTACGGTCGCATCCTGGCCTTTCGAAGCATGGGGAATGTATATCATCGGTCCTATTCACCCATCTTCTTCCAGGGGTCACCAGTTCATACTGGCCATCACAGATTACTTTTCCAAATGGGCCGAAGCAATCCCTCTCACCGAGGTAAAGGCATCCAACGTAGTCAGCTTCATCAAATATCACGTCATCTATCGCTTCGGGGTACCCCGGAGGATAATTCACGACAATGGGCCCAGTTTATTAGCCAGATATTTCATCGGTTTTGCGATAAAAACCGGATACACAATGTTGCCTCCACGGCATACTATCCAGCTGCTAATGACTTGGCGGAAGCTTTCAACAAAACCATTATCAAACTCTTGAAGAAGTTTGTCTCTTCAAACAAGAGAGACTGGAATAAAAAGCTGGGCGAATGCCTCTGGGCATACCGCACGACGGTACGAACGCCAACGGGTTGTACCCCATTCTCGCTGGTCTACGGGAGCGAAGCAGTTCTTTCCATTGAAATCCAGATCCCGTCGCTCAGGATAGCCGTGGCTAATGAGCTGACTCAAGAAAAGAATGACCTCTTAAGGCTTCAGGAGCTAGAAGGATTAGACGAGAAACGCCTCCAAGCTCAACAGCGCATCGCGCTCTACCAAGCACGCATTTCCAGGGCTTTTAACCATAAAGTAAAGGAAAGGGTGTTCAAGGTCGGCGAGCTAGTTCTAGCAGTAAGAAGGCCGATGATTTTAACTCACAGAAGTAAAGGCAAATTCCAGCCCAAGTGGGAAGGCCCTTATGTGATCGAGACAACGTTCTCGAACGGCGCCTACAGGATAGCCCAGCCTAACGGGGACCTATTAATGGCTCCAATCAACGGCAAATTCCTGAAAAGATACTACGCTTAATTCCCCCCTGCCCAAGCGGAACATAGCGAGAACCTCAATTCTGACAAAACTACTCCAAGAAAAGAAACTAGTTAGGTCATATCCTATCATGTCTGTACGACCTCTGAATAGATATATCCTGCTAAAGAGGTGTATCGAGAGTATATCAGGTCCATACTACCTCTGATATCCCCCTCACCTAAAAAACTGTCATTTACATTCCGAAATGACGGGTCCACAACGGTCAGAAAAGAGTCGCTTTTATTCAGAAGGAGGCAAAATTACATAAAAAAAGATACATCAAGATGGCGGAGTAATCAGATCACGAATCTGCCGCCCCAGTGCAGCCATCCCCTCCTTCCTAAAGGCCAAGGCATCGGCGCGAGCCCGCTCCAGCTGTGCCTCCGGAGTATGCGTGAGGGTCAGGTTAGCCCTTGCTCGAAGACAGCCCGCACAGGCAGCTTCCGCACGGTCCAGATCCCGTCGCGCTTCACTCAGTCGACCAATCGCTACCTCTGAACCTGCCAACGACTGGGAGGCCCACTCCTCTGCCAGAGCAAGTTTTTCCCTCAGCTTGGAGACCCTCGCTGCATTCTCTTCATGCTCGGATCGACACTGCATCTCAACAGCAAGACCTTCTTCCACTACGGCCTTTCTTCTATCCCTCTCCAGCTTGTGCTTCTGGATAGATTTGTCTAGGCTTGCCAGCTTGGTAGCGAGCCGCTCAGCCATGAGGTCGAATCGAGCCTGGACATCAGCATTGAGGCTGGCCTCAGCCCGCTGCAAATATTCGTTAACAGGTTGCTCTAAACCATTAACCACCGCCTCCAAAGCGTCAGCTACTCCAGGATTGCCAAGCCCCCTGATAACCTCGATCGAAAGATGAGAAGTCTTCTTCAGGAGCTCGAAGTCAAGTTTCTTCGCCAATACCATCGGTATCATCATTTGTAAACCGGTGTAGACAAGGCTGGTATGCTGCTCAGTCAACGCGACTAGGCCCGACTGAACGTTCGGAGTAACCGCGATACTAGTAACTCCCTCTCCAGGGACAATTGCAGACGAGGTAGCCACCGCCGCTGTCTCAACGGGTGGCGCGGCCGAAAAAGGTGTGACGGCAACGATCGAGGTCATCGGCATACTCGCGAAAGGCGAGGTCGCGATAACAGGTTCGTCCCCCTCCCGGGATGACGAAACCTCTCCAGGCGAGCTGGCCCCCGAAGACACTTCTACCTCGGAATTAGGCGCCTCCACATCTTCACTAGGAGCCAACGGCATATACGGCGCGTCTGCACCTGGTGTGGCTAAACCACGCCTTAAGGACGTAATGCGACCTGTCATACCTGGAGAAGGAGGTGGGCCGACCGACATCGCCAAAAGTTCGGTCAAGCCTTCCCCGAGACGCGGTCGAGGTTCGTCAGCCGGAGTCTCGCCGAGCGCGCTCGCTGACCCAGAAGCAACTTCCCCCACTGCTGACCTCGGGAAAGATTCTTCCATCTGCAGCGGCCACTTGGGCAATCCCGCTCCACTGCTTGAAGCAGCCACGGCGACAGCAACCTCTAGCGAGGACTCCTCGGCGCCACTAGCCGGAACTGTAGAAGGTCCCTCTCTAAAAGGCGAGGAACCTCCAGCCAAAGATTCATCCCTGATATAGGAAGGTGCAGACTCACTCACAGGAGCCTCAATACCAGGAATGCGGAGAGGACGAGCCACCGCCTTCTTCCTCCTCTTACGAAGGGAAGCTTCCTTCGGAGCAGAAGCCCGTCGCTTCCCAGAGGAGACTATCAAAGCCCCCGCCGGCGCAGGCACTGCACACCTCGACAACGACACCAGGAGCTCATCCGGAGTACCAGACTCCTCGCCCTCGTCAGAAGAAACCGAGGGGACTTCGACTCTTCCCCCAGGCTTGGCAGGAGGCACTCTAAAACTTCCCCGCATGTCGAAATCGTGATGGAAGGTGTTAATCGCCACATAAAACTGGGCGTAAGAGTGAAGGAGGCGCAGCTCCGTGGAGGTTGTAACAACCGGCACGATAAAAATTGCCCCCGTACAACCCATGATAAAATATCGCCACCCTCTAGCTCCATCAATGAGTCCACCCCTGGGTCTGAAGCTGGTGACGACGTTACCCACGTGCAATTGATCGTACCCGAACTGCCTGGCAAATCGACTAGGCAAGTAGGGCTCGAAGATGCAATAGTCTTCGCTCCTATACAGCAGATGGGATGGTCTGATACAGACCAACCAATTAAAAGCCTCCGGAGAAAGAATGGTCTTCTCTCCACCTGAATCCTCAAGCCACACCCCGGATTGGTTGTAATGTACCGGAGGGGGAGTACAGAGGATCTTCCAGCCATGGCTGAGGTTCAACACTAACCGACAGTCTAAAACTGTGTTCACATTCTAGGTAGAATCCCTGTAATTCAACAGGAATATGCCCCCTGAGCTGCTGCCGGAACCGGGAGATATCACCCGGGGGTTGTGGAGAATTAACCAACCCATCAGATATAGGTATGGCAATTCCACCCTGGGAAAACTCTCACGCCGAGCTTCATCGACGAGCAACTCATCGGTCATGGCCCTCAGGCCAGCCTGAATACGGCACACCATGGCAGGAAGCAGGCCCAGTCTTGCCCCAAACACCAGACGCACTGCGGGCCACAGGATATTTCGGTAAATTAGATCCGCAGACACGATACCGGGCACTACCACTCGACGCAGCCATATGGAGAGGAAACCAGCCAGCTGGGCTTCCTTAGACAGAGGCCTGCGACAGCGCCTCAAGTAACTGTGGGCCTTGGTGCCTTCGGGGTATTTTCCTACCCCCTCAACGAGAATCTGATCGGGAGCCTTGGCGTCCTCCATAAGAGCCTCGACCACCTGGGCACTAAGGACGCTCAAGCAGTTTACGGGCTCATTCTTACCCCCCGAAGCTTTCTCCGACTTAGCGGCCCTAGCCCGATGGAAGAAGAGGTAAGATATCCACTTAGTGGTATGGGCCAAATCCGAGGGCTCGTCATAAAAAGCGGTGCATGCGAAGTACTGACACATCAGCTCCTGATATACTTCCGCCACCCGAGGGTCCGAATCCCCCAACTCCCGGTTGGTGGGGACATACTCTTCATATGGGGTATCCCCCATCGGCAGTCTCGAGACAACTGCCATCTCATGGAGGGCCAATCCCAACTCCCCCAGCGGAGTGGCGAAGGTCCCGGTGAGCGGAATATACCGCTCCATCAGTGCCAAGAACAAATTAGCATTGGGAGGCAACCCAACACTCGTCGCGCTCACAGCGGCGTATAGTCCGATGTCCTCCAGCTCTCTTCGGAAGTGCGACAAGGCCTAATCAACTAGGCATCTCCATCGGGAGTTCGTCGGGGCGATCCACCCGTTGCACCGAGGATTCTCCTTGGGATATACCCCACCTCGACTCATGAAGTCGTTGCAGAAAGTCGGCAACTGAACAGGCTGGATCACCGAGCTATCTTCACTCGGGACATTACCCGGGCACAGACCCTGGAACAGCGTCACAGCGCCGGAGGGGCGACTGACAAAAGACCCCTGGTCAGCTCCTTTCAGATGAAAGATCTTCCCAGGCTTCCCGTGAAGATCGGGAGTCAGCTTCCACGACATCTTCCTAGGATGCGTCGCATGGGAGAAAGCCGAGATAGGATAATCCCTCGACATCGTCGGCAGATACAAGATCAAATTCCCGGCAGGGAAGACCCAAGGCTCCCTCTTGGGTTTCGTCTGGGACTGCTTATCGATCATGTCCCCAAAGAGGAAAGTCGGCTTTATGAACTGCTCCCCGTCTACATATGTCAGCGGTTCGCCATTGATCATGCTCAACAGCATTCGCTCACCCTGGGCCGATATCAGAAACGCCCTGCCCTCAGGGTACTGGGGTCCAGAGATGGGAAAGGCCACATGGGACAGATCCTCCAGGTAGTTCGAGTGCAGCATCCCGGCAGCAGAGCCCATCACCTCAGCCAGCGGTGACTCACCCAAATCAACTGCAAAAGTGCAAGGAAAATAGGTCATTACAAATCCTGCACAAATACAGACCAAAAGAAAATGACAGTCTGTGCTTTACGCCAAGATTGCGCAAATTTGGTCTCTATACGCCAGAAGTCTTCTCCGCAAGCGTAAAGTTCAAAATTTACGATATACCCCAATTTTCGTCAGCCAGAGCTTTTACGCTCAGAGCTACGAAAATATGGAGTTCTTACGCTAGCACATTAGAAATGTGGGCGTAAAAGATGAAAATGCCTCCGTGCATCATCTTCCTCAAAAGAGGCTGTCAGCACAGAAGACGACCTAGCGCGGTCACGTTCAACGTGTGCGAAGAATTTTTCGTCGTTTGTGTCATCCCAAAAGGCTCTACCTCTAAAGCCAGGTGCACTGCTCGTCGGCGGAATACTCCTCTCGGAAGGAGGTTCACCTCGCCCGACCGAAGATTCTCTCGCCGGTACCGAAGGACGAGACGAGGAACCTGCGCTCTTTCCCTTGGTGGAGGGAGTTTGTTTCGACGCCATTTCTGAGGACTCGAAGTGCTCGGAGAAGGAACGAAGGAAAACTCGAACAGTCGAAAGCTCTCTTTCGCAGAAGACAGATAAAAAGCTTTTTCTCAAAAGCTTGGGGTATATATATACGGTTCGAGTCGACTCCTCGAATCCTCGGACGAACCCCTCGAGACCCCAACCGGATCTCGCAATTAAGAGTTGGTTATGATTGGATGCTACGTCAGCCCACTACCCTCAAAACACGGACAGTCAGCGAATTCGAAAGTTTTTTTCGTGCAAAATGGTTCAGCAGGTTCTACGCTAAAGGAGCTTTCTACGCTCGACAGCAACAGATCTACGATTTTACGCTTGCAAGCTGCAAGTCTAGGTTTTACGCCCGGATGCCTTTGTGCTCGGTAGCTTTTATGCTCGAGAGGCCACAAACCTACAACTTTACGCTCAGCAGATACCAAATCGACGATCTCACGCTCGGTGGCGCTCAGTTTATGCTCAGAGGCAACGGATCCGCAAAACCTCACGTCCGAAGAAATTTTCTTTTCAGGAGTACAGATCTACAGTTCTGCGCTAAAGGAGCTTTTCTACGCTCGACAGCAACAGATCTACGGCTTCATGTTCGACAGCTACAAGTCTACGATTTATGCCCGGATGCCTTTGTGCTCGGTAGCTTTTATGCTCGAGAGGCAACAAACCTATGACTTCATGCTCAGAAACCACAAGTCTACGATTTCACGCTCGATGGTGTTCTTACGCTCACAGGCTACAGATCTACAGTTCTGCGCTAAAGGAGCTTTTCTACGCTCGACAGCAACAGATCTACGGCTGCATGTTCGACAGCTACAAGTCTACGGTTTATGCCCGGATGCCTTTGTGCTCGGTAGCTTTTATGCTCGAGAGGCAACAAACCTATGACTTCACGCTCAGGAACCACAAGTCTACGATTTCACGCTCGATGGTGTTCTTACGCTCACAGGCTACAGATCTACAGTTCTGCGCTAAAGGAGCTTTTCTACGCTCAACAGCAACAGATCTACGGCTTTATGTTCGACAGCTACAAGTCTACGGTTTATGCCCGGATACCTTTGTGCTCGGTAGCTTTTATGCTCGAGAGGCAACAAACCTATGACTTCACGCTCAGGAACCACAAGTCTACGATTTCGCGCTCGGTGGTGTTTTTACGCTCAGAGGCTACAGACTGATGATTTCACGCTCCATGACTTTCCGCATATCCGAACAATCCCCAAGGCGGTCAATTGCAAAGAGTTCACACAGAAGATACTCGTTCTTGACCCAGAGCATCCCAAGTATCCGAAGCATACAGAGTTCAAACATTGAGAAATTACTCTTCTCGGGTCCAAAATTGGAGGTTCATCCAGACTCCAGTCTGAATATTCCGTCTATCAAGGTGGCAACTCAATTCGACAGCCAAAAACCTCGACCCTGTTCCAAGGGAGTTTCGAGAGATCATTCTTGAAGACGAAGTCTGAACAAGATCCTGCTCATTAGAGAAGCAACAGTTCAGAATTCTACGCCGTCCCTCAGTCCTAGCAACAGGACAGTTCTGAATGTTCAAGGACGCTCAGCGGCATTCTATGGACTATTCAGGGCCTAATACTCTTTCTATCAGAGTCGGCGTAAAGATTCAGACGTGTCTAAGCTGCACAAATTCAGACTTCACAAGTAACGTATGGCAAAGACGATCATATAGAGAAAAAGACGACTTTATTGAAAATCACAAATTACATATGAGGGAAATCCTGTCTACAAGGGTTTTTTTCTTCATCTTCGTGATTGCATATGAGGGAAGTCCCCTCTACAAGGTCTTCATCCATCTTCTCCAGCAGATGGTCGACGGCGGAGGACGACAGAGTTGGGGCTTGCATAGATTTTGCAGGTCCCAAGCTCCGTGCACCGCTCAAGCCGGGACAGAACGAGTCTGTCTGACTCTCGTCACCGGAGGCAACGAGAGAAGGCACTGCTTGCAAGCAGTGTGGTCTAATACGACCGTTCTTCTCGCCAGAAGCAACGCCATACAAAGTTGCTGATTATCCCGAGCAAGGGAGGCTAAGACATCCTTCCATGATCCATCGTTGCAGTGGACACTCGCTCGAAGACGCCGTCTTTTTCGGCTCCTTACATGCTGGAAGAAAATGATCTCCTTCTTCCTCAGATCGACCCGACGAGCTCCGGCGATCATCTCTGCATGACAATGGGAATGCGGTGAAACAGGTTCACCCCTCCAGCCTTTTATAGGCGCAAGAGATCACAGCGGTCCCCAATAAATCTGCCATAAAGTCAGTACCGACCGTTTCAACGCTCCATTCAGAAACGTTTCGAGTTACGAGGGGCCGTCCATGCTTCTTTCAAAGTGTTTCAAATTTCGAGGAATTTAAAAGCTTTGAAGGGGGTCTTGTAGAAGCATGAAAAATACGCTGGAACGATCTACGCAGTATCTCGAAACAGAGCAGCGTAAGCAGAGGCCTTCGAAGCCATCCAACGTAAAACAGGGTTCTTCATCGCCTCCATGGCGTAAAACCCAGCCGCTCTCAAAGCAGCGTTAAAACGTACGAGGGACGCTTCGTCTTCCCCGAAATGAACCTGTCAAGTCATGCGGTGAACCTGGCCTCTGACTCCTGACAAAAAGTACTGCACGGCTACCCAAACGACGGCTGGAAACGGTGGCAGACCCCTCGGGACGCGCTCCACAGTATGATGGCGGATCTCTGCATTTAATGCAGAGGATTTGGTTAAAATATCACCAAGCCGTCGTCTACTGAAGTCCCCTCAGCATAAACCGCTTTTTCGCTTACAAGGGAATACGCTGCCTTGTTTACACGGGCGAACATGAGCTGTTTCACGCTCCGCAGTAAGGCAAACCGCTGCCACGTCAAAAGCTGTACTTCGTACGGGGCTCGAGGCACGTCTCTACGTCTAATTGCACAGAGCAGTGACAGTTTCCCTCAAGGCATGTCTCCGCGACGGATGCACAGAAGGGCTGCAGACCTTCAAAAGCACGTCTCCGCATTTAATGCACAAGATGATGACAAATCTCTGTAGAAGATTTGATTACATCTTCGAAAGCCGTAATTCCGGCTAAAACGTCCGCATCAGCACTTCGACTCGGTACGCAGTGGCTTCTACGCCCGCTCAGGATCAGTGCTCCCTCGGCTTCCAACACCCTCTCGGCCTCTACGACTGTTCGGCTCCTATGCCCACTCGGCTTCTATGCATGTTCGGCTCCTATGCCCGCTCGGCTTCTATGCCTGTTCGGCTTCTATGCCCATTCGGCTTCTATGCCTGCTCGGCTTCTATGCCTATTTTGGCTTCTACGCCAAGGTGACAGTCGCTTGGCTTTTACGCCAACCCCTGCTACACAAGGGATACCTACCTACGTGGCTTCTACGCCGTGATCTTCGTAGCAGATATACGCGTTTTGTTCCCTTAGTTGGACACGCGTCACATGCTCACTCAAAAGGTCATTTACACGCAGGCATTGGTTATTTTAAACCATTGTGTAAAAGGGTGCTGTACTGTCCACTCCTCGGTTGTTACACCGACGGAGTGGTCACTGTCACCAAAACTCTATAAATAGAGACCCCTATCAATGGGGAAAAAGGTCGAAAAATTGGTCAAGAAAACCAGTACAAGATCAAAGGTCGAAGAATTAGATCGGACAAGGTCATCGAACCAGAGATAAAGGAGAGAGAGAGAGAGGAGAACCCAGAGCTCGGGCAAGGAACAGGGAGCGACGACCTTCAGCATCGCGCATCCACCCTCCTTTGCAACCTCCGGAGCTGCATCCTGTCTTCCACGGCACTTCTTCAACATCGTGTAGTCCAAGGGCTAAAGTGATCGACCGCAGATCAGACACCTATAGCAATTTATACCCAGATTAAATAAATTGTACTCCCACATCCTCGTATAGGATTACATTGTACAAGTTTGTTTGTAAACCAAAGGGCGCGGGCCTCTTATAACCCCGTCATTGAAATACACTTTCATTCTTTCGTTTAATACCACAAACATCAGTAGGGAATATGGATTGAAGAATTTGAGGTCTTGTGCAGATCGTAGAGTCTAGGGATTGAGAAAAAAATGGGATGACTTAAATTACAAAATTGCAAAACTGACCATAATATATATATATATATATATATATATATATATATATATATATATATATATATATATATATATTTTTTTTTTTTTTTTTTTTTTTTTTTTTTTTTTTTTTGAGGTCCAAAAAATTGGAGGTCCTGTACGACCGCACTTTTGGCACGACTCCAAAGCCAGCCCTGGTCGTAATCACTTATGATCCATGTATAGGTTCATGGCATATGCTATATAAAGCGACCCGGGTTTCCTTGAGAGATTATCCTTGTGCAGAAAGGTGTTGGGTTGTCAGTTATCAACCATAGGTTAAGAAAAAGAAATAGCATGAAAGAAAAAATGAGGTTGAAGAAGAGAGAAATTAGGACTATATGATTTTATGGTATTGGATTTTATTTGTGCACTTTCCTTTGTAATAAGGTTATGAAATTGTAGTATCATGTAAGTTTTATTACGTTGTTTTAGTAATGATCACACTCTTCCGATAGTTTTTACATGTTATTATTTTTATCCTCGTGCTTTTTGCAACTTATGTTTTTGTTTTTATTTTTTTTGAAAAAGTCGACAACAGATTTGTCGGTGTGGTGTTGAAAGAGATTGCATATTTATTCTCAACATAATATAGTTAGTTAAATTTAAGACATTTAAACTATTATTTAAGATTATATTTCTTCAATCAACAACAACAATAACAAAGCATTTAAACTTTCATACTTCAAGGATAATCACTCAAAATATTTTCACATGTGCTACACATTCAAATTAATAGACTATTCAAATTAAGTTTACTATAAATGCTCAGGAATAAGGAGCAACATAAGAAATTATTCAGTGGAATAGACTCACCACATTCGTGATATTAGTGAGTGGTGAATCCATCCAATAATATAATGACATATGGTAATACCAAAAGCCAAAAAATAAATTAAACAAACAATTGCCATATATCACTTAATTTTTTTTTTTTTTTTTTTGAAATGTCCGACGATATGCACGGGACTTTGTGCACGCTGCGTTGCATGCCATCTGGACTCACTGAGCCACATCTCTTCCGCGATTTGATTCCTAGACCGTCCGTCTAGTCAAGAAAATTATACCTCTTCTTACCTTGTTTTCTCGGTTAATTACTCTCATGTTGTTTTGCCGATGTAAACCTGCACATAATTGGAGTTCTTAAAAAAGATATTATTTCCTTGGAAATGGTGTTTATAGTACAAAACCCTAAACATAGTTGAATGGAAGAAAAATGACAACATACCCCCAAAGATTTCGAAGAAAGGAAGGAGTTCCTGTTATTATTAGTGTAACTCAACTTTATTATAATTACGATGTAGGCTAATTTGCGTCTAAATATCATGAACTTTCACATTTATATAAATTGTTATGGTAAACTTTCAAAATCAGCTGCTTATTATCATGAACTTTTAAGTTTGCAAGTAAATACTATATACTATTATATATTTTAGTTGCAAACCATTACCTATATTTTTTTGTTTACAAGTTAATATCATGAGCTAACGAAAGTTAATGGTATTCAATTGCAAATTAAAGCAATGGTTCATGCTATTTATTTACAAAATAAGCAATGGTTCTTGGTATTTATTTACAAAATAAGCGATGGTTGAAAGTATGCAGTGGGTCGTGTAACCCAAAAACTGACGACTAATCGGTGAAACCTGGGACGACTAATGCTCGGTCAAAGATCGAACCAAGTCCAGACCCAGACGGAAGTGAGTCGAACTAGATTTTCCTCTGCAAAATCTAACCTAGGCCTTGGTCCACTACCAGGTCGAGTTGGGTTTACGCTATAAAACCTGTTGGTTCAGATCGATCAGAACCGAGTCCAAAACTGATATCATGTTATATAATACTCATATATAAAAACTAGATATACCAACCATTTACAGTATAAAAACAATGGCAGACCTATTTTTGGGGTCTGGGTTGGACTACAACTAACCCCAAAAAAATTATATTTTTTTTTCATGTATATATTTTTTTCATATATTCAAATTCGGATGGACTGGAGTATATATATATATATATATATATATATATATATATATATATATATATATATATATACTAGTATATATGCACGTGCTTTGCACGTATATTGGAGTGAATGATGTTGATGAGTTAGTTTATTTCTACTGCTTTTAATTATATAGGTTAATGGTTCAACCCTTCGAATTCTTTGGTAACAATTTAAAAGACTTAGCAAGTAGCATGAACCCTTTGATTTCCGTAAATGGTTGTCATTATTGCATCTCTTAAATGGTTGTCAGTGGAATTTATTGTAGGTATTCTTTTTAATTACTAAATATGTTGAAGGGTATTTTTGGAACGAAAATTTTTCACGGTGAAGCCTAGTTTTGGCATTATATATATATATATATATATATATATATATATATATATATATTCCAAGCTCTTTTAGTCCAAGTGGTTAAGGAGGGATGCATCCCCCCCGAGATTGTGGGTAGCAATGAGGGAAGCACATTAATTCCTTGTGGGAGAATTATGTTAGGAGGGTATGTGCGGCACGGATGCGGGTGCGGTACAACTTAGGTGCGGTTGCTGTGCGACCCAGGTGTGAGCACGGTGTAGATGCGATGTGGTGCAACTAAGTAGCATGTGCTGGTGTGGAGGTCTTCGAGCCAGGATGTAGCATTTGTGCTGGGTTTGTAGGCCTTCAGACCGGAATAAAAATTTATTTTCTTCGATATAATAACAGCCGTTGGATTACTTTTTTGAACCGTTCAAATTAGATTCTTAAATTACTCAATTTCTCGCGAGATTTTGATCTAATTTGAATGGTTCAAAAAAATAATCCAACTTCTGCTATTCTGGAGACATGCGAGGATGTTTAAGTGCGGAGATCTCGATCCCTCATATATATATATATATATATATATATATATATATATATATATATATATATATATATATATATAGTAAACGGGATATGAGCCATAGTACTCATATTCCTACATGAGCCACACACATGTGGACTAATAGGAATAGAATGTACTAGTGCACATGGATGAACATGAGATGTAGAAGTCTATTTCTATTGGTCCACATATACATGATTCATGTAGAAATATGAGCATTATGGCTCATATTTCGTATATATATATATATATATATATATATATATATATATATATATATATATATATATATATATATATATATGATCGCTATCATTTGCACGCGGATAATGTAAAACAAATACGAGGACAACTATAACACTACACAACAGTTTAGGTCAGGCTGAATTGTTTATAAGACCTAGTGTGGAGACCACATTGGATTTTTAATCCTTGGAGAACACTTCCGATCTTGTACAATCTTTGCTTACATGAAATAGATACAACCTGAATTTTCTGTCAACACTCAAGTGTTAAATACGAGTATTCGAAATTTTACACATTCCATAAATTTGTAATAAAAAAAACGGATTTTTTCATTAAAAGTAATAAAAAATTATATATTTATAAAAAACGGGAAAAGTTTCGTGTATTAGCGGATGGGGGGACCACTCGCCAACTCAGTTGGCGAGGTGCTGAGTTGGCGAGCATCTCGCCAACTGAGTTGGCGGGGCACTCTCATCGAGAGGCCCGCTCGCCAACTCAGTTGGCGAGCCAGTGAACGTTGGTTTTTCACCCTTTAGGCAACGGCTCCCTCCAACGGCTCCCTCCAACTCCTATAAACACCCCCCCACCCCCCCCCCCAAAACACTCCTCACACAACACATTCTTCTCCTCCTCCTCCTCCTCAAATTTTCACAGCTTCCTCCTCCTATTTTCACAGGTTCCTCCTCCTGTTTTCTGTAGCAAAAGTTCTCAACCGTCATGAATCGTAGCATAAGAATTGTATGCTCGCACGGCGGTACAGTAAATGGGTTAAATTACGAAGGAGGAGAAAGTATTATTTTTTCAACTTATCCGAATATTAGTTTTGAAAATATACGTAATCATATTATTGAACGTTGTTCTATTCATTATGATTTTATTCTGAAGTCTATTTTTGGTTCTAATTGTTTTTTGATAGATAGTGGAGATGCATGGAATTATATTCTTGAGATTAATTCACAATCACGGTATATAAAAATATATGTTATTAAAGTATCAGCAACCTTAGATAGTAGAAATAATGAATATTTTTCTGAATATCAGCATGTTAGTTCGGGTGCTAGTTCTTCTCAACAAATAGTTTCATTTATCCAAGAAGGTCATTCATCAGATGAATCTAACCATGATGATGATAGTGACAACGACGATGGAAATAGTGATGATTTAGTTGAAAATATAGATTATACGGTAGATGATGATGTTGTAAAAGCTATCACTGATGAATTATTTAAGGGACAATCATTTCCTAGTCGTTCTCACTTTAGAAGCTTTATAAGTAATTTAGCAATTAAATATAATTTTAGTTGTTCAGCTAGTCTTATGAATAATGCTCGTAGAATTATATATAGTTGTGATCAACCGAATTATAATTGGAGAGTATATGTCAAATCTATTGGAAATGGCGATATAGTTAAAGTTAGTACATTAGAAAATCGTCATTCTTGTTTAGGAAGACTTAGTACATGACGTCATCGACTAGCTACCGCTTCATGGATTAAGACCATGATAATTGATATTATTAGAGATAACCAGTCATACAGTCCATCACAAATTGTTAAAGATATATATAGGGAGCACCGTATACAAGTTAGTTATTCCAAAGCATGGAGAGCCCGAGAGACAGTATTAGCTGAAATTAATGGTAGTTATGATGAGGCATACGCTAGTCTTGAGGAGTATTGTTATAGAATTATGGAGACAAATCCAGGTAGTACATGTTTTATTAAAACTACCGAAAACAATAGCTTCCAACGAATTTTTATTTGTTTTAAGTCATGTATTGATGGATTTTTAAGTGTATGTTTACCAATTATTAGTACTAATGCTACATTTCTTTCGTCTAAATATCAAGGTATCTTATTTATTGCTTGTGCTCACGATCCTAACTATCAATTATATCCTATAGCTTATGCTGTTGCTGAAGGTGAGAATAGTGATTCTTGGTCTTGGTTTTTAAATTCTCTTAAAATATCTTTTGAAAGTTGTTTTAATGATTGGAGTTCAATTTTATTTATATCTGACAAGCAAAATGGATTAATAAATGCTGTTCGTGCTATTTTTCCTGCATCTTCTCATTTTTTTGTATTCAATATTTTAAACAAAACATGAAAAAAGTTACAAAAGAACCAGTATTTCAACGCTTGTTAGACTCGCTTGCTAGATCATATAATAAAACGGATGCAGAGAGTGTGTTTGATATAATTAAAACCGAGAACATAGTGTTGTACGATTGGCTTCTTGGTGTAAACGATGAAAGTCGTCGATTTGAACATTGGATAACAGCGTATGCTACTTGTCCTAGATTAGATATTAACACTTCTAATCTTGCTGAATGTTTCAACAGCTGGATTAAGAAATTACGAGATAAGCCAATAACAACACTTCTCGATGGTATTAGAGCCAAGATTATTACACTTCATGACAATCGTAGAAAGTTTGCTGAAAATATAGACACAGATTATTGTCCGAAGATGTTAAAAAATATGGCTTCTATTATCAAAGAGAAGAACCACCTAGAAATATTAGCTATTGATAGTTATAAGTTTGAAATAATAGACCGGGCATCAGGTAGAACCTATATTGTTCATATAACTGACAGAACTTGTACATGTTTTAGATGGTACCATACTTATATACCATGTATACATGCATGTTTTGTTTGTAGATATTGCAATATTAGTATTGATACTTTTTATCCTGCAATATTTTCGACGCAAAACTTGAAAGCTGTATACGCGCATAAAATGGAGCCAATTCCAGTTCCCTACGAAATCCAAGGTCCTTTGGTAAGAGGACAAATTGGGGTGCCAGATGTAAGACGCAAAGCCGGAAGACCAAAGAAGAACCGCATCAGACCCCGGGATTCATCGACCAGAGATCTACGTTACAGTAATTGTGGTGCTATGGGACACAACCGAAGAAGATGTACTAGTCAACCGAGAGAATAAAATAGAATTGTTCAATACCCAAATATTGTAATAAAAAACCATTACAAATCATACAAAAATTTTAATGATACAATGTTTCAAATTTTCTACTAATCCTCGTCCTCGTCTTGTTGAGTTTGGGTAGCCAGCGGTGCTGATGGAGTCGAAAAAAATTGTGTGAATATCTGGTAGCTTTCATCTCCAGCAGTTTGGTAACTCGGATCCGCTCCTGCAGACTGGTAACTAGGGCCCGCTTCAGCATACTGCTCACTAGGGCCCACTCCAGCATACTGGTCACTAGGGCCCGCTTCAGCAGTATCCCGACGCCGACGACGACGAGAGTGTCTCTGTCGTACTAAGCCGGTCGGATAGTCCGGTGGAAGACGGGATTGTAATGGAGGCATTTCCGGTTCCCGTCCAATACCCAGATGCTCAACACGAGTCACAAGTTCCTCCATAAGAAGTCGACCTTGTGGGGGAAGGTTTATCTCAGGTTGTTGCAAATATTGTTGGTATGCAACACTCTGAAATTTGAAGAACACGTAAATTAATATATTTATCATATCTATGTATATGTATTTTTGAAAGTTTAATGAAGTCATACCAAATCATGTATTCCATCGACAAAATCACGCAGAGTAGAATCGTCTACAGATCTAGTCTTGAACCTGGGCTCCTCGTAGTGGTATACTCGGTTGCTCATAAGAGGACATCCCTACCATCGCATGTAGTCGAGGCTACCTATGTCTGCAAAATGTAAACAAAATTTTAGCAAACTATTTACACTAAATCAATACGAATAATGAGTAACTTAATCAATACGAATAATGAGTAACTTATAACTTACATTCCTCAGCAGAATTTAGTATGGGAGACATGTCCCTGACACTATAATTCTCGAACCGATTATTCCAGTCAGCAACGAGACCAATGATTCGTTGTAATGCATTTGATGTCTGATAACCGACTGTCGGTGGATCATCGGGAATTATTGGGGCCATTGCGAATTGTCGAAGAACACGGTCTGCCGGATGGTACATGGTGAACCGATCATATATAATATGACATCTGTGTAAACTAAATGCATAGGATGTCATCTTGATTTCTGGAGCATCAGGTTCATATGAGTACGGTAACCAGGTTACCTATTTAAAGAGATTGTATCAATATGATGTGATGTTTATCTACGATCAAAACTTAAATAATTTAAAGATATTTATTGCATATTTAAAAATTACCTGATTATACCGCAGTGTATCAAATTGGCTACGATATAGTGATACAGTCCTGTATTGGTAGTGTTGATAATCCACTACGTCTGTAGGCCAGCGCATAGCAACTGAAAATACTCCAACATTACTGAGAATGCTGGTAACAGGCCTACCAATATAAAAGTGCTCGTAGGACCAAAACTATAAAACAAAAAAATGACATTAGTACAAACATAATTTGCGTATAAAATTATTCTTAGTTTTTAAGGTCTTTAATTCATACCTGTATCAGTGAAATACATCCACAAATACTCTTGCGATTGGATCTGACAAATTCTGTCAGATTGGCGTACAAAAATGTAAGAGTAGCAGCTCCCCACGCATGCTCAGTAGGTTTGGTCAGATCATCCAAGAATGGTAAAAGCTGCACATTTACCATATTTTCCGATGCATCGGGAAATAGAATTGTACCACATAAACAGAGCAGATACGCTCTAGTGCAACGAATGACCTGCATTTATTAAGTGTTATATAGAATTGTACCACTAAATTAAGTAATAAACAAATTTACTAAAAAAAATACATACCCGATTTTCATCTACATCAACCACCCCATCAATAGTTTGATGTAGGTCTATAAAGTTGCCACGGAGCCATGAAAATTTTACATAATTGCCGTCTTTTAGACCTGATGGAGGGCTAACACCAAGATAACTCCGGATCAGATCAGATCCCTTTAAGTGCGGATCAAAATATATAGTGTTACCTTTAATAGGTAACCCTAGTATATTCGCCACATCAAAAAGGGTGATCGTCATCTCGCCGAATGGGAGTTGAAAAGTGTTGCGTTCTGGCCACCAACGCTCCGCAAGGCTTACAACTAAATGAAGATCATGAATTAAATATCTAACACGATCTATATAGTGGAATCCAAAGGATTCCACCAAAGCCTTTTGAGCTGGATTAAGCTCCCACGTACGATAATTCCTTTCAGACCGCCAATGTACGTGGATCCGGGTTCGTAAAGCATTATCATGGTCGAATAACTATAAAAATTCTATGCATTAATAAAGTAAACATAGGCATTATAAAAAATATATACATTAATAAAGTTGGCAACTTGTAATTTCAAAAATTACCTCGCCAGTAAAAATTTGAGTAGAAATGTGCTCTTCACGTTGCTTCATAATAAGCGCGGTTGTCGGTCCGCCAGGAATACGACCATCATTGCGGGTAGCCATCGCCAGTAAATATCAAGAGGAGGAGAATGGGGAGTGAGGAGTGTTTGGGGTAGGAGGAGAATGTAGTGTGAGGAGTGTTGGGTGGGGGGGGGGGGTTTATAGAAATTTTGGAGTAGGAGAACGTTGGAATATAGCCGTTGGCCAACGGCTACCAACGTTGCATGGCTCGCCAACTGAGTTGGCGAGCGGCCTCTCGATGAGAGCGCCCCGCCAACTCAGTTGGCGAGATGCTCGCCAACTCAGCACCTCGCCAACTGAGTTGGCGAGTGGTCCCCCCATCCGCAAATTCCCAAAACATTTCCCGTTTTATATAAATATATAATTTTTTATTACTTAAAATGAAAAAATCCGTAAAAAAAATGAAGGTCAAATATAGTCGTTGAGGATCCTAAAATGATAGCGCAATTACGAATGAAATCAGGGTCGGCCCTGACTCAGACAATCGTTCAGTGCCCAAAATTTTAAGTGACAAAAAAAAAAAAAATCTTTTTTATATATATAACATTTGATAGTATTTTAAATATTAGTGCTTGTACACTTTGATATTACGATTTACTTAGCAAAGTTAGTTTTGGCATGAGTTTAAGGCCTAGTGATGATGTTCTTTTTACGAAATTTTAAAATTTTATTCTATCTTGTTGACGAGGGGTACCATTTTAATTTTCTGTCATGGACATATAATTTTTATTTTTTGGACACCAAAAAAAAAAAAAAAAACTAAGGACATATCCTGAATGGAATAAGATCATGGCCCTACACCAATTAGGCACCCACTCGCCTTCGGATGGTCCCAAATTGCAACCTCAACCGTCCACGGCCCTCCAATCGAAAGGGGTCCCCCAACCCTAAGAAATGGACATAGGGAAAATAAGTTAAATACATGTATGTGTCGAAATCATGGTAAACCTCCTCCCATGCTCATAGGGCATCGCTTGTTGTGAGGGGTCCCCTCCCCCTCACAAGAAGGCTATGACCACCCTATCACCATCATGAGACATGTATGCTTCCTAATCCCACTTAATTAACTCTCTTTTATAGGGCTAATGGACATGGAAAACTTCATGGGAGACCCACTTGCTGTCACCACCGTTGAATGTATGTAAAGCTTGTAGAGCCCTAGAAACTACGATTGGTTGAGAAATTGTTGGGTCCAAACCTAAAGTAGCAACTCATCCTTCTTTAGGATCCAACTATTCGAAATGCGGCTTAAATATTTTACATATAGATTATATCAACCGCAAAGTTCGAAAAGTTTTACCGATGAATCAGATAGATTTGAAACCATGCAAAAATTACAAAATTAACATGATATAAATTTAATTAAGTTATATTTTACCAAATTTAATCGAGTCGAAACATCCTAGGGACAGTGTACCTAGTTTAACTAGAGTGCAAACTTGGTACGCCACTAAACTTATATAAAAATATCAAATCAGAAAACTAATTGAATAAATGCTTGTAAATTATATGAATCGGACTCACAAATTAGTTCCTTACAAGTAGTATAAATTTGTACTTATTGTCATTGAAGCGGATTCCATGAGACCGACTAGACCTCCAATTTGTCGAACCCAATTTTTACACAAACACAAAGATTTTATTTTGGACTACACATAAAGAGTTGTATGCACCTCTTAATAAACATGTAAAATTGGCAATTTGAACTTAAATGGGATATTTAAGTCGAAAACTTAATTGAGTTCAAAGCATCTAAACATATAGACCCAGACACATCAAACTCCTGACCTATTATTATTAATCCAAGAGTCATGGGATCAAAGTTCTCTCCTCTACTCGCCTATAGATGAGGGAATCATGAATCTATGGGTGTAAACCTCCTGATTTTTTTCAAAATTTTAAAAACTGGATTTTTCACAATTTTCTGGAATTTTCTGGGAATTTTCTGTAATTTAAAAACAGGATTTTAATTATTAAATGATTTTTAAATGATAATAAACAATATTAAAATATTATGAAAATAATATTTTTGGGTGTAAAATGAAAAACTGGACTTAGGGTAATTTTTCTGGAATTTATCGGACCCCGGACCTATTTTTAAATGCCTAAATAGTATTTACTTATTTAATTAATTATTTATTATTTAATTATTGATTTTATTATTATTATTAATATTAATATTATTTTTTATTTTATTTTTAATACCCAGCCCGCGGTCCGTTGGCCCGGCCCAGCCCAACCCGAGCCCAGCCCCTAGCGGGTCGGGTCGGATCCGCCAGACCCGACCCGGACCCACAACCCGCTAGCCCGAACCCCCTCTCTCCCACGACGCTCCCCCTCCCGCGTCGTGCGTCGCCTCCGCCGCGCCCTCCACCCGCTCCGGCAGCCCACACCCCCACGTCCACCGCCACCTCTCCGCCTATCTCGGCCCACCCCAACCGCCCGGCCACCCTTTAAAACCCCTCCTCCTTCCCCGGCGAGCAGCACCAGCAGCAGCAGCACGAGCCGCCGTCGACGCCGCTCGCCGCCGCCGCCTCCGCTCGAGCGCCGCGCCGCCTCGCCGCAGAGCCCCGGCCACCCTCCGCCGCAGCCCGGCCGCCCAGCGCCGCCCCTCGCCGGATCCCGAGCCGAAACCCTAACCCTAATTCCCTGTGTCCGGACACGTGTCAGACATGTGTCGGACACGATTCGACCCTGTTTTCGGGTCCCCTTCAGGTGCGTGTAACTTTTTGCTCGTAGCTCCGTTTTCATTTTCGCAAATTGCGTTGCGAAGCCTGTATGGCCCTCTCGGTGTCCGGACAAACCGTTCGGGGCATCGCGTCCTGTAGTGATCGCACACCGCGATCCAAAAACAGGAAAAACCAGACCCTGTTTCACCCCGGAACCGAGTGCGTCCCGCCAAACGGGACGACTTGGTCGCGTGCGGTCTTCACAGATACGTACGCCTCGTCGATACGGACGTGCGGGATTTCGCAGAAGTCGATTCGGGTGTGCGTGCACACCGGGATCAACGCGTATCCGCGGACATCGCCCCATATCCGACTTTTCTGCAATTCGCCCTAACTTTGTGTACACACGTCGGATCGAAACGAAACTTGCGCCATCGGACTCGTAGTGATACGCTGGTCCTGTGGGTCAAGTTTGGTTCGATTCTGAGAACGTTGACGAAATCGCGTGTCGTGGGCCCCATAGGCCCCGCTCGACGGACGATTTTGTGATCGGCTCATCGAAATTCAATTCTGAAAGTTCCGTTGGGTTCGTATCAGCGTTTCTGACCTGTTGACACTGAGTTTGGTGAATTTGGGGACCGTTGACCCTGACGTATTTTTCGGTGTAAAGTGGGCCCACTAGTGGACCCCGTTTTGGCCGAAACTGCCGTTTTTGTCCTTGTCTCCAAATTGGACCCAAGGACAGGCGTTTCTAGCTGATTGATATTTTCTGGATCTGATGGTGATGTTTGTTTCAGCAACCGGAGTACCGCCTGCAATTCCCGCCGAAGTCAGAACTGCAAACATAGCCGGAACCACAGGCAAGTGTACCTTGCCAAAACTTGCAGCTTTGCTACCTAGCTCCTAGACTTAGTTATACATCAGTGGGCAAGTAAAGCTTGCCAAATTCTCAGATAATTCTGGTTAAAGTATTTTACTTGATTTCTGTAGCTTCATATGTGAACTTGTTTAACTGCTCAACCCAGGGCACCTGACACTCTTCATGTGACGGAATTGCCTGAGATATACCTGGTGATTCCGTATAGGCTACATTTTCATGTCATTTTCAGTTTACATGCTTAGATTCTAGCCTGACTCATTGCATTAGTTCAAACTTGCGTGACTTGTACCTGATATATTCTGGAACTGTGACGTGAGATTACATGGGGTGGGGAGAGTATTATCATATCAAGGCTGAATATAATATAATATAAATATTTTTATCTGGCGGTGCCTTAGACTCTGATACAGAGCTTTGGTTCCTTACTGGCTCTTCGAGAAAATACTGCTATGGTTTCTTCGACACTGATCCTGTAGTAGTCTCAGCCTGAGTATGACTAAAACTCTCACTTGTATATCACTAGCTGGTTTACATATTTACCCTGCTGTTTATATTATTGCTGCACTGCATATATTGTGGCTTGTATTTTCTGTACCTTGTTATGTCCCCTGAGGACCTGGAATGGACTATGTCCCCAGGTATAGCCGCAGAGAACTACCCCGAGGTGTACGGTACAGGAGCACTCCTTGGAGCAGAACCCGGAACCGAGGACGAGATAGTTGTAGAAGACTTCTCCTGAGCACCGGCTTCATATTCACAGTATTTCCATTTCAGTATTTTATTTCCTGTTTTTTTCTTAAAATGTAACAGAATAATTCTCGGATTTGTTTCCCGAGACACTTATTTGATATTGCTTATTTATTTCCATTGCATTATTTCTGGCAATTAATCTGTGTTATTTTGTGGATGAGAATAGAAATACCTGAGACTTGTACTTAGTATTGCTAGACTACAGCTTAAGCATGCCCTGATGGATCCATTAAATTAGGTTGTCCATCGGTGCATGCTGCTGGCCATTGCGCACGTGCTCAGTCCCTAGTCATTTTGGGACTGGGGCGTGACAATGGGTATGACTCAAATGAGAGTAAAAGAATACATAAGAAGGATTATTATATCAACAAATAAATTGAGTCTAAATCATCTAAGCATTCGACCTATCTAGGTCTCAGATGAAAACTCGATTCATTGCAAATACTATATATTCTAGCATTCATTATCAAATGAAATCTCATGAGATTGCAATAGATCTAAAATCGTGGAACCCAATATTTACAAGGTGTGTGAAAAATAGAGTAATCTCACGAAGAGGTGACAGGGATCACCTGAAGTAAGAGAATCCATACAAAAGCGGATTATCAAAGTCGAAAAATTAATTAAGTCAAAGCATATGAACAGTCGCTGTATCTAGTCCTAGCAACTCATCACAAGCAATGTGCATCTAAAAATATTATCGTTGTACCAATCGACGTATTAGATGACCAATTAATTGAGCTAAAAATATCTAAGCAATCGACACATTTAGTCCTCTACTCACACCTCACTTCATCGCAAGCACTAATATATACTATATAATAGAAAAAGTTGAGGCTTTACCGCAAAAGAATTTGTTCCAAAAATATTTTTACTTGTATTTACTAATTAATATTATTCATTAAATTTAACATAAATATTTAGATAATTACGTATAAAAAAAAATTAAAGATCATGTATAAAATACATACAACATACGTACATCTACACTAGTATAGATAATGTGGGGAAGATGATTTGTCACACCCCTCTAGATATGGAAAGGGATATCCTCCAATTTCCCCCCTTAAGCTAATCCCCTCACCCCTTTAAAGTACCCTCCAAATCCTAATCAACCACCCCTCATTAGCCCTTAGAAAAAAAAAAAAAAAAAATTTCCCTTCAAACTCTCTCTCTCTCTCTCCTCCCTCTTATGTCCGCCTCCGCCGGAAACGGCTCCGCCGCCGCCGCCGCAGCCGGAGGCGTCGGTTTACGGCCGTCGAGGCTCCCTCGGTGGACGCGGCAGGAGATTCTGGTACTTATAGAGGGGAAGCGGGCGGTGGATGGGCGGGGGAAGGGGAGGTCGGCGGCGGCGACGGCGGTGCTGGAGCCGAAGTGGGCGGCGGTGTCGGCTCACTGCCGGCGGCGGGGGGTGGACCGGGGGCCGGTGCAGTGTAGGAAGAGGTGGAGCAACCTCGCCGGAGACTTCAAGAAGATCAAGGAGTGGGAGGAACAGAGGAGGAGGGGGGAGGGGGAGGAGTCGTTCTGGGCGATGAGGAACGACGCGAGGAGGGAGAGGAGGCTGCCCGGGTTCTTCGACCGCGAGGTGTTCGATGTCCTTGACGGTGGGCCGGTCCCGGTCGCGATCGCGGCTGTGGCGGGGGCGGTGGAGGAGGAGGAGGTGAAAATGGAGGAGGAAGAGGAGGAGGAGGAGGAGGATGAGGCGGTGTTCGACAGCGGGAGGACCGCGGCGGAGGACGGGCCGTTCTCGGACGAGGATGATAAGGAGGCTGAGGAGGCAGAGGCGGTGGCGGCGGCGGCGGCGGCGGCGGCGGCTATGGAGGAGGAGCCGGCGGTGGCAGTGACACCGATATCAGGTAGTTGACCCCCCTTGTGTGGCCTTCTGGCAGTTCTTAAAATTTTGGAAAATTTTTATTTTAGTCCCACTTACTAATATTAGACTTACATCTTACTTCTTTTTTTTTAACCGTAAAAGTTTTTCTTTTCTCCATTTACGTTGTCGAACGTTAAAAAAAAATTAAAATACGAATATTATACGATCAACCTGAGAAAAAAAAAATTAAATAGAGAAAAAAGAGACTTTTACGGTCAAATGAACGTTGTCGATGAAAAAAAAATGGAATGTAAGTCTAATATACACGTTATTTTAGGAGTAAGTACAAAATTATATTAGTAAGTGAGACTAAAGTCAAAAAATTTCTAAAATTTTCTGTTTCGAGATTTTAATGTCTGCCTACTAGCACGAGTAAGTTCACGATTAGATACGATACGATACTGACACATAGACGGCACCTATTTAGGCGTGTTCCAGTGTCATTTGGAGTTTCCGTATGTATCTGATACTTGTCTGACATGTGTCATCTGACGTGATGGGACAAGGACATGAAACCTGTTTTTGGAGTGTGCCTGTATAGCAAAGCCTTCTCTTGCTCATAGCCAGAGGGTTGACCTCAAGTTGGTTACGTAATCTTTATTCATCCTTGGACGTTATCATTCTCCGATTGTAATTCTCATTATGACCGGATAATGTTTGATGATAATGAGGATGATGGTGAATTTAAATCATTATACTTTACTTATTTTTATTTTCTGGTTGCAGAGAAAAAGTATGAAGCATTCCACCAGGAGTTATCGGACTCAGGTAGCAGTTGCGAGACTTATGATTTTATCTATTTTATTGCTTGCTTTTTATGCGTCGATTTTTGCACTGACAAATTTGTTTGATGAAATTAAAATGGAAGGGAATTTATTGCTTGATTATGTTCATGGCCAACTTTGTGTATCTTGTTATGAACTTTGGCTAATTTGCGACTAAATACCCTAATCTATCATCGACTTGTAAGTTGCTACTCTAAACTATTTTAATAGGCCAGTTAATATCCTGAACTTTTAGTTTTTTTTTTCCAATTAATACCGTATGTTAGACTGCCATCTAACTTGACGGTCACATACACATCACATGGCAATTATGGACATTTTTGTCCTTCAATTGAAAAAAAAACTCTTACATTATCCCTTCTTTCCTATACTTTATCCTAACCATAAATCCAAACCTAAGCCCAAAGCTAACCTAATTGAGGATGTAGTTGCTTGAAAGGGTATCATCCTAGGGAGGGAGTCATCTAGGAGGTGGGAGACGACGATGGTGGTCAACAAGAGGGGGGGGGGGGGTGGGGGGGGGGGGTTGTCTAAGAGTTGGGAAAGACGAGGAGAGAGGTCAACAAGGATTGGGGTGGGAGCTAGAGGGGGTTGGTTAAGAGTGAGGTGGGGGACCACCAAAAGGTGAGGAGAAGAGGTGGTTTGGTTTATGATTAGGTTTTTAGGGTTAGGGTGCATGAGGATGAAACAATGATAGACTAGTAATTTTATTCTATTTCTTTTAACAACTTAGAAGTTTAGAGTATTTAAATGTCAATAAAGATTATGATAGCAAGTTGTGAATTTTGCTACTTTAGGGTAGTAAATTGTCGGAGATAATTCAAGATATTTATGATGTGTTTGGTAGGAGAGAAAAGTGAGGGAAAAGAAAATGGAGGAGGGAAAGTGGAGGGAATTATTCATTTTCTCTTGTTTGGTATGAAAGAAAAAGTAGAAAGAAGGAAAAGTGGAGGGATTACTTTTTCCTCATAACCTAGAAAATTTAATCACTCCAAAAGTGGGAGAAAAAGTGGAGACTTATATTAATTAACAATTATACCCCCATATTAATTGTGTTATTTAAAAATTATGCATGAAGTCAAATGGTAAATACGTGTTTTTAGTTGAGGATAAAATTGGTAAAGCCTATATATTTACTTTCTTTTCTTTCACTTCTCCTTCCATACCAAACAAAAGAAAATGAATTCTTCTCTTTTCCATCATTCCTACCAAACACAAAGGAAAGAAATGATGTTTCATTTCCATATGGAAGAAAAATGCATCATTCTCTTTTTCTTTCCTTCCATTTTTTCATCCCTCCTACCAAACGAAGCCTTAATCACTCCAAAAGTGGGAGAAAAAGTGAAAGAAAAAGTGAAGGTTTATATTAATTAACAATTATACCCCCATATTAATTGTGTTATTTAAAAATTATTCATGAAGTCAAATGGTAAATAAATTTGCAAATTAGCTATTGACCTTTGATTCCTTAGCTAGGATTGACGATAACAATTGGTGATAGGTATAGAAAGCCAAAGTGTGGGCTTGATTTTCATGCCTCGTTTGGTGAAGAATCCAATGGTTTTCAAGAATCTTAGAATGAATGAACTGTGATCATTTTTGTTACTCTGTTATAAATGCAATAAAATTTTAATCTGTGACAATCCACGCGGTTTTCTATTTTATAAAAGTTCAATCACTGATATTAGAAGATGGAAATGAAACAATGGTTTGGTGTGACAACAGAGGACTTAAATTTCTATTAGGT
>JAYESA010000017.1:104654615-104684615 GCA_036927795.1 Iris macrosiphon
GGGTCCAGACTAGCCAAAACCCTAAAATAACTAATAAAATAAATACATGCAACTAATTAAATATAAATACAAATATTTATGATCAATACATAATTTACCAAATTAAAATAAAAAAATATTCTGTCCTGAAAATGGGGTAGTGACAAGCCTATCCTCCTTAGAAAATATTGTCCTCGAAATTTAAAGTCGATCGCACTTATTCTAGGTCAAACCCCCAACAATCACAGTTAAGAAATTCTACCTAAACAATATGCAAGATCATGGTCCTACTGGTCGTGTTATCACAGTCTCAATCAGGGTCACTACACTATCTACCACAGCACAAAGAAAAGTCTAACAGGTACTAATGAAGCACACCACAAGAAATAGAAAAGGACAAGAAGAAGATCAAAAGAGACAGACCTGCTAACTCGAGACCCGTAGCATCGGCCTCCTCGACCGTCAACGCAAAAGCCCTGCCCTGCTGGGGTATCTCCCTCTGCTGGTACGGGGCATGATGTTGTGCCACAGGTGGCCTAGCTCCAACTCTCCGATCCTGTACTCCACCAAATGGAGGTGCAGTGGGGCAATCTCGCATCTGGTGAGCAGCGGATCCACAGAACAGACACACCTTCAGCCTCCTCCTACAAACATCCCAAGTATGTCCTGCCTTCCTGCAGTAGGCACAAGTGGGTACTCTCTGATCCTGACCATGCTATGATATCTTCTGCACATAGGAACGCTTAGTCGGTCCCGCACTACCACTCGCACTGCATGAATCATCCATACCTCTCTTGGACTTGAGCTCCAAGTCATCCTCTGCCCTCTGAGCGTCCCCTACGATCTGCCTGAAAGTCGCCTCGTGGTCACTCCTAGTCAAAGACTTGACCGCCATGACCAAGCCCTTGCGAAACTTCCTCGCCTTTGCTGCCTCACTCAAGCCCTCCACAAATCTGCCAGACGGCAGAACACCGTTGCGTACTCGTCCACTAGCATGCTCCCCTGGACGAGTGCCTTAAACTGGCTCTTCAAGGCACTGAGAGCTACATCTGGGAAAAACTTCTCCTTAAAAAGCCTCTTGAAAGCCTCCCAAGTAAGCCCTGGTGCCGCGATCCTCGTATCAGTGCGATACCACGTCAAAGCAAGGTCGAACATCTGACTGCCTGCTGCCTCTATCTGCATGCTGTCTGGAATCTGTGCCAGCCTGAAGATCTCCTCAATATGCTTCATCCAGTCATCCGCGTACAGGATCCCCTCTGTACCCCGGAACTCTTTGGGCCGCATCCTCTGGAAGTCAATGATGCTGCCCGACCTCGGATGCTGTGCCTGCTCTGCTTGTGGCTGGATCTGAGCCACTCTGTCTACTACCGTCATGGCCACCTGGTGGGCATTCTCAATGCCCAGCCTTATCACATCCACCTGGGGTGCTGCACGTCCATCATCTCCCGGAAGAACACAAACAACTGTGTGGCGTCTACTAGTGCAGGAGGTGGTGGAGGAGGTACCACCAGAACAACTGGGGTAGTCCTCGGATCGACAAGTGGAGGAGGATCCCCGAGAGAAGCAGATGCTCCCTCAACCGCATGAGTGGTGAGTGGAGCGGTAGCAGCTGCCTGAATACGAGCTGGACGAGAGGTGACAGACCTCTCGGTGGCAGCTGCTGGAACGGTACGATGGGATCGTGTCTTCGGAGGCATCCTGAACACAGATCAAAAAAAGTCAATACGATGCAAGATACGATATCATCAAAGAAGGACAGTGATATTTCAAAAGAAAGCAATCTCAGAATAATTAGAAATGGCAAATATTAGATTGGAATTATTCCTAGTCGTGATTGAGTACACTCTCATCCTACATCCTATATCCTAGAGCAGGCTCGCAGCAGTACAACAAAATCGTTGTACTACCATGATATCGCACTAATTGTGAAGCTCGAGACCTGCATGGGCCACCACCAAAAATGTGTCATGACCAGCACCCAAAAAATCGGACATGAGTCATGGGTACGTCCAGCCTATGCCGCAGCATCGACGGTAAAATACTGTCTAGGTCTACTATCTAGCTAACAATCTCACACAATAATATAAGTACCTGTCAAGATCTCAACTCCAAACGGAGGAACAATATGATAAAGATAACACAAATACTCAATCACGATCTAAGCACGATAAGATAACAAGGAAGTCTAACAACTACAAAGTCTAAACAACAACTACTACTAAAGACAACAACAATAATAATCATAACAACAATATCCTGAATCAAATACAATACAAAGTCTCAAACCAAAAGCCGGGGACAAATCCTGTACCAAAAGCTAATAAATACAACTGAGGTCCTATTGATCCCAACTACCAACCCGGAAATTACTCCTGAACTAGGGGGTCCCTGTATGCACCATCGACAGGCTGAGGTCCATAAAATGTCAGACACAAATCTTCTAGATCCTCTGAAAAATATATCCAGTCAGTATTGGAGCAAGTACACCTCTAACAGCAGTTCCAGTTTAATGATAAAAACTATAAAGCAGTTGTAGCAAGTAGCACAAGGTGAAGAAAATAAAGTATGAACAAGAAAATATATATATATATATATATATATATATATATATATATATATATATATATATATGTTAACTGGTGCAAAAAGGTAAATATGCATAAAAATCAAAAGCAAGATAATAATGACTGCAGGATACTAGAAATCTAAACTAAGAGCAAGTGTGTGCACAATAACGTGAAGTGAGTCCAGCAAGAGTAAATATAATGAGTCTAGTCCAGAAAGTATTAGTGAGACCAGTCAAGAAGTGTAAGTGAGTCCAGACTAGAAAGGATGAACTAGTGTCTCTGAAATACCTGTTTCAACATGTAAACGGCTAGGGATAAGTATGGCTCACCGCACACTATAACACCCCGTTCCGCTCAAGCGGACTGCCGTTTCAAACGGCAATAGTGCAACTATCCCGACCCGCTTTGCCTCAAACAAGAAGCAAAAGATATCCAGACTTGTCCCTACGGGAATCCGGCTTAGGCTTTCAGAGGCTCGCTTGACGTATCGCTCTACCGAGGCGAATCATCGCTAAGGTGGGTGGCTACGGTGAACTTGTCTTTGCTTAGCCAGCACACATAAAATCTGGAATGTTCATGCTAGTCGCTAGATGATTCACCCCCTGCATGCGAATAAGAATCCAACGCACCTAGCTAAGGGAATAATCTCAACTTGTATTGCTTATGCTAGAACATGGAAATGAAATACTGCTCATATATGTTCAGACCCTCGCATATTAAGTCCCCTAACGGTTTCATCTCTCGGCTTACCTTCGGGTCCGAGCAACGTGTTTACTTATGTTCCTTAGAAACGCATACTTGTCTGCTTATGAATGTCTAACGTTATTATATTGTGCAATGTATAAGCTCAATCCTGAATACATGAATTGAACGTAGATGCAATATAAATGAGTCATGCAATACTGCTTGTCTTGTACTCGCGTAGCCTCCGGGCGATATTCACGTAGCCTCCGGGCGATAATCACGTAGCCTTCGGGCGAATGAATGTTATTGTTCGATCACGGACAACTTGTGCACAAGGTATAGTTCCTGCGGGCGGCTGCTGGGGCACTGGCACCGTTCCGGCTCCGGACGGAACTCACGTTTAGTCTCACGTACTTGGACGGGATGGTATGCGGCGCCTCTCATATTTTCATGTAGCAAACCATTTTCGTCACAGACTAGTATCCTTTATGGCAATCAAGCCAGTGATCATCATGTATATTTGAACCTGTTGCATATTAACTAGTGTCTTCGTGGCAGGGAAGGCATGGTAAGTTGTGCAGGTGATTCAGATAGTCAGGTAAAAGACACCGAAAGGTGTCAAGTATATTTCAAGTAAATCATTGAATGCAACACACCTGATACTCCTGTAAATCGTATACTTGTAACGTGATCTTGCCACAACATCGTGTTTGCATATGCTATGCCTCTTTAATGTTATACTTGCCCGTGCATGAATTAATAATGTTTGCCTTGGACAGGGAAGGAGAAATGGTAAGTTGGTAAGTCTCGCCGTGTTTCCTCTCATGTTGCACGACGTTCTGCCACACGAGTTAGGCTATTCAATGTTTGCATGAAACTGATCCTAAGGCAACTAGAAAGACAACTTAATAGTTGGTGCACGAAACTTATATTACGTATTTGGATTTGTCGAGCGGGCGAGTAGCTTCCCCACCAGTGCATTCAATGTACTGATAATCCACCAGTTTGTATGCAGGGTGCGGGAGAACCTCGTTTGGTGCGGATGCCTCCTTCGTGCGTGCTAAGGTGTGGAGATCACTCCGAAGCAACGGTACGATCCGAAACTGAAGCACATATACAAGACATAATGTTGGAACTTACCTGAACATCGCCTGTACAATTATTCCATAATTGTAGCCACTTGGCACGCTTTTACTGTTTCAGAGAGAGAGAGGCTTGAGCGACTTGTAATCTCGGCCATGCGCCGCCTGTAACACATGTTTATATCAATAAAAGAGCTTGCTTTACTTCAACTTGTGTTTCAATGCTTCCGCTATATTTTGTCGACTCAGTAAACTTGTTACCAATCGCCTATGCGTTCATGACTATGCTGCACTCGGACAATCTGTGCGACTCTGTGGCTTAGAACTCTTACCGCCAGCCAATGAACCACGGCCTTGCACGGGCGTGGCTCACGCTCGTGCGGCATCACGCCCGGATGGGTCAAAGCGATCGTCCCGCGGGAGCGCTGGCGAGGGTGATTCCCGCCTAGCGGGAACGACCGATTAGCCTGCGGGAGATCGGGGCGTGACACACACTGGGTGTGCGGCTGCTATCATTCCAGATTAGACCAGAGGGAGTGATTCCAGTTATTCTAGATTGGGGAATATTTACATGTCTACTCGAGTATTTTCCCGTCCCGACTAGTACAAGTGAATCCAAGACCCGACACGTAATATAAATATGAGTCCAGCCAGAAACATGAGTGATGCCTGTAGTGAATCCTGATGTGATGCCAGTAGGTGATTCCAGAAATAGAGCCCATAAATATGAAATATACGTGTCGCAAGTAAATAAATCCAGAAATACTAGTCAGTATCGTGCCAAAAAATTAGATAATACTATACTAGAAGCTGAATCATAATAATTATCAGATAATAAAAAATATCAGAGAATGTACTCGCCTGACGTCCTGAGCAACTCGCGAGGATCGAGGTCCGAACTGGCGTCGCAAGGACCTACTACGAAAAGCAAGGTTAAACGAGGTTCTAAAGAGTTAAACAGATATAAAATAACTAAAAACAAGCTTCTAGGGTTATTCTAGGTCAAACGGGTCAAACCGGTAAAATTTGGATCCAAAAGTCAACCAGGGTCCAAAAAGTCAACTCTAGGTCAAAACTAGGTCAAATATTGACTTTGGCGGTCAACCGGGGCAACTACGGTCAACTCTAGGTCAAACTAGGGTGCCCCTAAAATTTTAGGTCAAAACTAGCTCATTAAGCTAGTAAACCCACAAACTCGCCTCCTTGAGATACCGGGATACCCTCAGTATCCGATATCTCAACCTACGCGATATACCCCGCATATACCCTCTATTATATATGCTAACACGTATATATATATATATATATATATATATATATATATATATATATATATATATATATATATATATATATATATAAGCAACTCTAACCTCATTCCTAGGCAAAAATCCAATACCTCGCCCCGATACCCAATACCTTGATTATCTTAAGGTATTGCGATACCTCGCCTTACCCCTCTCTACTCTAACTAACTGGCTAACTATCTATATATATATAATATATACTACCATATGCTACTATATATATAACATCAATATATATATATATATATATATATATATATATATATATATATATATATATATATATATAAAACCTAGTATAGGCAATACCTTAATATCTTATCTCTGATACCCCTTACCTTCAATACCTTGATATCTCAAGGTATTGAGATACCTTACCCTTCTTTCCGCATCTCACTATATATATATATATATATATATATATATATATATATATATATATATATATATATATATATATATATATATATATATATATATATATATATATATATACCTCTCTCTCTCTCTCTAAACTCTCTAACTAATAGCTAATAGGGGGGACATGCTGTTAGGCCGCTGCTGCCGCTGCTACTGCGAACTGCTGCTGCTGCTGCTACTGCCAAGCGCTACTGCTGTGGCTAACTGCAGCTGCTACTGCTGCTCTCTCTCCCTCTAGATCTCTATCTCTCTATCTCACCCTCTCTCGATCTCTCTCGCCCATCTCACACTACACACACACATAAACATATATATATATACACACACACACACACACACACACACACACATATATATATATATATATATATATATATATATAAAGAGAGAGAGAGAGAGAGACTCATACTACACAAACACACACTCACACTCACACACTCTCACACACACTAACACAAACACCAACACACACACCAACACCTATACACACACGCTACCCTTATATATATATATATATATATATATATATATATATATATAAACTCAAAAACCCTATTACACACTCCCCGAGGCTAAACCAAACCGCGCACAAGCCCGAAATCTAGAAACCAAGTCGAAATGGCCATTTGGTCATTTCGACGAACACTTGAGTGCGGCTCGCGATACCTCATGAAACGTACATCAAACCTAATCGAAATTGACCCAAAATTTATTCACGTGTTCTAATCGATGTCTAGCACCTCACAAAAATGCCAACTCTTCGATTCTAGGTCCATGGCAAAATTTTACATGCATATGGAACCCACGACGACGGAAAAATCCCCGAATAGCCCGAAATGCCCAAAACTCTGCGATACAACCTCACGTGTCCGAACAGGGACCGTACTTACCCTCAAGACACCCAAGCACGTCTACCTAGGTCCATCTAACCTAGGACAACACCCAAAATTGGGCCAATATCGGATTTTACCCAAAATTAACACAAAATCCTATGTCAAAGTCTCCAAACACATCCAAACAAGTTTCAACTTTCTCCCATGGATAGCCCTAAGGTCTAGGAAGGTTCTAAACTACTAATTACACTATTTTAAAGCAATCACTAAGAGGAAAGTTAGGGTTTACCTCTTGGAAGTTGGAATCCTAAGGCCAAAGTCTCAAAAAATCCCCAAATTTATCACACCAAGCCTCCAAACCAAGCTTCTACACCAATCTAGGCTCTACACACCTAGGTTAGGAGAAAAAATGAGAGGTTAGGGTTAGCATTAAAGAAGGAAGTAAGTGAAGGAAGAGAGGAAAAGTGAAAAACTTACTTGAAAATGGGAAAATGAAGAATGGAGAGTAAAGAAAAAAATGGAGAGTAAGGAAATGAAGAAGAAGGAATGGAAAAGAAGGAGGAGGGGGTCGGCCATGTATAGAAATAGGGTTAGGGTTTTGTATTTAGGTACAAAGACCAAAATGCCCTTAAATTAAGTCATCCACACTAGGGTTTGGGTTTGGGGTTCCAAATGCACTCTAATTAATTCCTAATCACTCCAACTAACTAATTAAAATATAAATAACTATTCTAAACCAATAAATGAATCTGACAAGGGTGTTAGTTGGGTCTGACAAGGGTCCACTAGGGTCTGACATGGGTCCAGACTAGCCAAAACCCTAAAACAACTAATAAAATAAATACATGCAACTAATTAAATATAAATACAAATATTTATGATCAATACATAATTTACCAAATTAAAATAAAAAAATATCCTGCCCTAAAAATGGGGTAGTGACAACTAGGCTTTATATAGGGTGGCAGGGAGGGAGTTACGGGGAGCTGAAGGGGATGGGTCAGGGAGGTTTCGGGAGAGGAAACGAAAGGGTGCGGGAAAGCTGCGGGGGGGTTCGGTTTGCTACAGTAGAGGCGGGTTAGTGGGTTTCGGATTTGTGGGTTTTGGGTTGCGGGTTCGGGTATGGATTCGGTTCGGTTAGTTTGGTTTGGGTTGGTTCGGCTTAGTTTGGGTTGGTTTGGGTTAGTTTATTTAAAATAATGCATATATGGCCATGAAAAATAGTTTTGGATCCCAATAAATTCCAGAAAAATTACACAATATTCTATTATTAATTATACACCAAAAAATATAATTTTTGCACTATTTTTAATAATTAATTTAATTCATAAAAATATAAATCCATGAACAAACATTTATTATAATTAACTAAAAATAATAAAAATTTTCTACAATAATAATTAATAAAATTTTAAATTAAATTCTAAAAATCAGGGTGTTTACACCAACAACCTTCCGATCCAGTATTTTTCAGTCATCAGCACCTTTGTCCGTTGGCTTGGCGCCGTTGCCATCCTCCAACAAACCATGCAAGTCCGTGCACCCGAGTAGTTCCTCCATCTTTGGCTTCCAAATCGTCCAGTTCCCCTATGTGAGGGTACGATCATACGAGTGTTCATCTGCTCCGTAGACATAGTGTTCATCTGGCTCTGATATCACGTGTTGGTCGCGTTGCGGAAGCGTTTGCCAACCCACCTGAGATAACCAACCAATCTACGAACACCAAGCACAGATGAAGACAAGTATATGGCGGTGACTATGTCACATGGACAAATTACAACATTTATAACTCAGATAAAATTATAAGATTGCAAAAAATTTATGTAGAAACTCTTTGCCCTAATAGGTTCAACCCCCTAACCACACTCAAGAAGAAACGACAGAGATTACAATAAAATCACTCACCAGCGTAGCAATTTTTCTAACCAAAGTTGACGACTCATCGATTAGATCCCTTCTTCCTTCTGTCTTGTATGGAGAAGAACCCTAAAAGCAAAGTACGAACTTTCTCTTAGACTTTCTTGTGGACGAGCACCTCGAATCTCCACTTTGTACTTACCTTGTGCCTCCACTCTCCTTCTATATTTATAGGATGAAAAATCCTATTTTATGTCATAATAGGATTTCCTAAATAGGAAACACTAAAATAAGAATCATATTACACCTAAAATAGTACAATACCAATTATGGACGTCCAAATATGGTCAAATTAAATATTTGATACAAATTTAAAATCTAATCAAATCTTACATTTAATATAGATTATCAAATTATTCCAAATCAAAATTTTGATCATATTTGGATTCCAAAATTTATCAAATTCAGATTGGACTCCAATAATGTTGACATGATTCATTTTCTTTCTTCTTCAGCTCTAAAGCTTTGTTCTCTGTAATTAAAGTTCAAAGCAAGTTCTTTCAACTGTCACAGTCAAATTTGTCCTGTTATCCTTTTTATGACTTGCTGACTAATCGGATAATTATACATTCTCTCAACCTGCTTTAGCTGCTTATGCACAATTAGCTATTTTTGTATTAATTGTAACTTCATCAATCGTACCGGTTAGTGTATCCGTTGTATTTGCTTCTTCTGTCCGATCCAAGTGAACCATAACAAATAATGTTTTTGGCTTCAGATGACTTAGGATTTTAGATATTGGTCATCTTTTGTCAGATTGACATCTTAAGGTTTCAGATGACTTAGGATTTTAGATATTGGTCATCTTTTTGTTTTTTATTTTTTATTTTTTTATTTTTGTTATTTGATATTGTCAAAGAATGAATATTCTTGATGGGTTGTTGCAAGTCAGAGGAGAGGTTATGGACGAATTTTCTTTAGTCAACTAGCCCCGCTTGCAGCCTAGTTATTACTCTATATCATCATCACCAAGGTGAGCAAAATTTTAACGAAAAATTTCAGCCAGAGCAAAATAGTTTCATATATTTATAATAAAAGCATTAAAGTTTCCAAATTTACTATGGAAGCATCCAAATGCCCTTTGTAAGGGCGTTTTATGTTTTTTCGTTAACTCCGTTAACGGAGAAAATTTGAATTTTTTTTTAATAAAAATAGGTAAAACGCCCTTACAAAGGGCATTTTATATTTTTTTATTTATTTTAATCTCTCCTCTCTCTCTCCTCTCTCCTCTCTCCTGTCCGCCCGCTCCCCTCTCTCTCCTCCTCTCTTTCCCGCTCCCCTCCTCTCCTCTCTCTCTCCTCCTCTCTTTCCCGCTCCCCTCCTCTCCTCTCTCTCTCCTCTCCTCTCCTCTCCTCTCCTCTCCTCTCTCCTAGTCAAAGTAATATATATATATATATATATATATATATATATATATATATATATATATATATATATATATACTCTCTCCTCTCTCTGCAAAGTAAAATATATATATATATATATATATATATATATATATATATATATATATATATATATATATATATATATATATATATATATATATATATATATATATATATATATATATCCTCTGATTTTTTACTCTCACTCGCTCTCTTCCTAACATTTGCTCTCTCTCTTTTATCGCTCTCATGTCTCTCATTTTTCTCTCCTTCCTAGTAAAGTAGATAGTACTAGGCGTACAATAGGTAACGTTAACTTTATAACGTTAAATTTATAACGTTACTTATGCTAGGAAAGTAGATAGTAGTAGTAGTACAATAGCTAACGTTTATATTCTAACGTACAATAGGTAATGTTAACTTTAAATTTATAACGTTTATATTCTAACGGTTAGATTTAGTTTCTATATATATATGCCTCGTGCGTATGAGTTTTGTATATCTCATCCACTATCTCTTTACCCTATTTATCTTAAATTGAAGTCAGAAGAAACTTTTATCCCTAATCTGCTACCATTTTCGTCTTAGCTTTTTCCTGATATACTTCTGTAAGTCTTAATTCAGACGACAGTTTTTACTATGGATCAAAATTTAGTAATAATTTGCTACCATGGAGGTATACTAGATGAATTATCTTACCATGGAGGTAATACTCATCTTATAACCACTTATAGAAATATTACTTTAGCTAGTTTGCGTAGTATTATTTTTGATCGTTTTTGCATAAGTTATGAATTTACAATAAGGTGGTTTTATGAAGATGCGTTGATAATAGTAGATTGTGAAGAAATATAGAATTTTATTGTTCAAAGTAATTTAGTTTCAGCTTGTATTAAAATTTACATCATCCCATCACAAGTAAATATCGACACAACTATCTTATTAACTAGTGAACATTTTAATGATAACCAAGATTTCAATGTTGGTCCTAGTTGTATAAATCACACTGAAAGTAACTCTGATACAGAAAACAATGATGTTGACGATGAAAACAATGATAATTTGGTTAAAAATTTAGATTACTATTTAGATGATAATGATGCTAATGTACATGGTTGCATTCCCGAATTATTTGTTGGCAGACATTTTAATTCTCCTAAGGATTTTTATAATTTTATTAGCGACCTAGCAATTACATATAAATTTAGTTGTTCATCTAAACATAACGATCATCAAAGAATTGTGTATACTTGTGATTCTCCAAACTGTTGTTGGAGAGTATACGCTAAAGCTATTGGTGATGGTAGTACATTTGAAATTCGTACATTTGAAGGTAGACATTCCTGTTTAGGTGGATTTACAGGAGGGCATTATAGCACGTATTAGACGAGAGTCACACCATTTTCAGTTATTGCATTTTAATAATAATAAATTTGAAATATGGGATCATGAAACAAGTAGATGTTATGTGGTTGAACTAGACCGTAAATGTTGTACATGTGGTCGGTGGCAACATACTCTATTACCATGTGAACATGCTTGCTTTACATGTCATTCTTCTAACGTACCAGTTGAAAGTTTTTATCCTGTTGAATTTTCTGTTGTAACACTTAGAGCTGTATACATGCCATGTATGGAACCGATTCTAGTCCCCTATACTCCTCAAAGTGAACCTATAAGAGGTCAAATTGGAGTACCACTTCTTGGGCGTAGAGCTAGCAGACCGAAGAAGAATCGTATAATGACAAGAGAACCGTCGACAAGAGATCTTCGTTGCAGTAATTGTGGCGGGCTGGGACACAACAAAAGGAGTTGTAGAAACCAACCGAGGCAGTGAATATCATTATTGTATCTTTTTTGAGTAATTATGATTTTGATTTAACGTTGTTATAATGTTGTAATTGAAGTTGCTGAACTTTCGAATAAAATAAATATCATATTACTGAAATTGTAAGACCAATAAAATATTGTCATACAATTTTTTATGGATACCAACAAAATTACTAGCCCCCTCTGTCATCCCTTCTATAATCTCTACGATCAACTCGCCTAAGACCTAGCCTATCTCTTCTTTCCTTTGTACCCTCCGGTGGTGGCAAATATAAATGGGAGTCTGGATGAAGGCTGGCTGAGCCAAACAACGAAGTGCTAGTCTCCTGCATGTAATAATTCTAATCCCATTGTTGAGAAGCACCCTGTGGCGTGGCATCGTTGCTCTGGGATATGGTCTCGTAACTCTGGGATGTGTCACTGTCATGCTGTGGCCTACCTTCGTAAGGTTGTTACATGCCAACATAAGGTTGTGACATGCCAGCGTAAGGCTGGGAATATCCCTCGTAATGTTGTGGCATGCCAACATAAGGTTGTGACATGCCAGCGTAAGGCTGCGAAGTGCCCTTGTAAGCTTGGGATGTTCCCTCACCAACCTGTAAAATTTGTGCCTCTGTATTTCTCGAACCAGCTCCTCGTTCACGTGTCCTACGAGGATGTGCCTGCCTCTGTCTCACGAAGCCCACCAGATGGCTGTCTGGTATATCGAGTGGAGTAAAACGGGGACTCAGTGGTGCGCGCATATATTGTACAGTCGACCCTAAAATTCCTTCTGGATCTCTTTCGGGATCCTAAGCTATATCAGCCAATGTCTCCGCCTGAATATTTAAATCCACACTCAATCAATATAAAGTAACATATATAAAGATGATAGTTTATGCAAATAAGAACACATACCACTAGAGCATCGCGTGCCCTCCTATCACGCAAGCTCAGATCATCTAAAACTCGTGGCTGGAACCGAGCTTCTTCAAATTGATACCTCATATTTTGCACTAGCGGGCATCCATACCAACGTAAAAAATCGACAGTACCCTCCACTGTAAAATGTTAACACAAAAGGATATGTAAGATATAATACCGTATTATTTATTTGAAATATTCCTTAACTTACAATCTGCCGCCGATGTCATCAATTCAGACATGTGTTCCACGCCATGCGTGATAAATCTGGAATGCCAACCAATCATATACGTTCGAACCCGCTCTTCTATATTTGATTTTGTACTGCTAGAAGGCAAAGGCTCCAGGGGTATCATCTGTTTCAGTCCTAACTGTCGCATAACACAATCCGCTGGATGAAACATGATAGATCCGTTGTACATGATATAATACCTATGGAGACTGCGGGCACGTTCATCATCTCTCACTTCTTGTGCCACACTTAGAGGTTGCCAAACAACCTATTTGACATTCAACAAGTAATAAATGGTAGCCACAACAATATATTTTAAAAGTTTAATTTAATAATTATATACTAACCTCATAGGCGGTTAATGTGTCAAATCGATGCCGGTAAAGAGATACCACTTTGGTCATATAATGTACATAATCTGTATTTCCAGTAATCCAGCGAATGCCTGCTAGCCATAATGTTTGTTCAGCGCTATATATACTAACTGGTCTACCAATCTTGAAGTGATCGTAACACCAGAACTACAAAGAAGAACACAAATAAGATCCAAATAAATATAACATATATTATTCATTTTTATTCATACCTGTATAAGTGTTAGACATCCACTTATATTTTTTGTTGTTCTACCCTGTGATACCTTACTCACAAAAGACGTCATAGAGCGGTATAAATTTGCTAACACTGCTTCACTCCATTCATATTTTGTGTAGGAATGGATGTCCGACAAAAATGGAAGCAGTCGCACGTTGACCATATTTCCCGTAGCGTCGGGGAATAAAAAAGCACCGCATAGACACAACAAGTAAGCTCTAGTGCAACATATCACCTGAAAATATAATTAAATATTCATACCATTTATATTAAATAAATATTAACAATAATTAATACATGTAAATAATTACCCGCAAATTATCGACAGGAACTGTTGTAGAGCCGATATGATCAACATGCATGAAAGTAGACCGGAGCCAAGTGAGTTTGACAGTGCTGCTTTGTCCCATGTCAAAGGGGGGCTCCACACTGAGGTATTCTCTAATGAGTTGTTTTGCTTCTAATTTTTCGTCGAAATATATAGGATTACCTTCGATAAGTAATCCTAGAATCTGTGCCACGTCCGCTAACATGATCGTCATCTCCCCGAAGGGTAACTGAAATGTGTTGCGTGTTGGCCACCATTGCTCAACGATACTTAATATCAGGTCTCTATCGTGACGCTTCATTCGTATAGCGTCAACAAAGTGAAAACCAAAAGCCTCCACCAAGATAGTTTGTGCTTCAGTCAACTGCCATGATGTCCGCCACTCACCATGCTCTCGTAATTTTACATCTGGATAATCATAACGCTATATATATATATATATATATATATATATATATATATATATATATATATATATATATTGTAAACCCCCTGAATTTTCAAATTATTAAAACTTGGATTTTTCCCAATTTTCTGGAATTTTCTGAGAATTTTCTGTAATTAAAATCAAGGCTTTTAATTAATAAATGATTTTTAATTGCTAATAAATAATGTTAAAATATTATGAAAATAACATTTTTGGGTGTAAAATAGAAAATTGGACTTAGGGTAATTTTCCTGGATTTTTAGGCCTCAGACCTATTTTTTTAATACCTAAAAACTATTTAAACTAATTATTATTATTATTTTTATTATTATTATTTTTTTATTTATTTTTCTCGGCCCAGTCAGCCCGCGGCCCGACTTCCGGCCCAAACCGTTGGCTAACGGGTCGGGTCGGGTCTGCCAGACCCGAACCCGCCCGACCCGTTCTGACCCTTTCCTCACCGTTCTCTCCCCCGAGTTTCTCGCCGGCGGCTCCGGCCACGTCGCCGGAGCCCGCGTCGAACCGCCGCTCCACTCGCCACGATCCCCCTTTCCCTCCGCCTATCACGGCCTCGCCCAGTCCCCTCTCTCCCTATAAAACCCGCCTCCCCTTCCCTCTTCTCCCCCAGTCGACCCCCCACCGGAAACCTAGCCGAGCTCACCGCGCCGCCCGCCTGAGGCCGCAGCCCCGGACAGCCTCCAGCGCCTCGCCGAGACGCCGCCGCGGATTCCCTCGCCCTCGCCGCACCACCGCACCAGCAGCCTCCGGCCTCCCCTCACCTTTCTCTTCCTCCTCTCGCTCGATCCGGCCAGCCTCGCCGTGCCTCCGGTCGGCTCCGCCCGTTCCCGGCGACGCCGCCCCGAGCCGCCCCAGCTCCTCCCCAGCAGCGTCGCCTCAGCCTCCGGCCGGCCCCGCCGCAATCCTCGCCGGGTTTCACCTGAACCCTAGTTCCCCTGAATCGGATCGGCCAGTGTCGTGTCGGACACGACACGGACACGATTTCAGCCCCGGTTTCGAGCCCTGTTCAGGTACTCTTAACTTTCGCCTCGTAGCTCCGTTTTCAATTCTGCAAATTGCGTTGTGAAGCCTGTATGACCCTCTCGGTGTCCGGACAAACTGTTCGGGACATCGCGGCCTGTGGCGATCGCACACCGCGATCCAAAAACAGGAAAAACCAGACCCTGCTTCACCCCGGAACTGAGTACGTCCCGCCAAACGGGACGACTTGGTCGCGTGCGGTCTTCAAGATACGTGCGCAGCGTCGATACGGACGTGTGAGATTTCACGAAAGCTGATTCGGGTGTGCGTGCACACCGAAATCAACGCGTATCCGCGGACATCGCTCCGTATCCGCCTTTTCGGCAATTCGCCCTAACTTCGTGCACACTCGTCAGATCGAGACGAAACTTGCGCCATCGGACTCGTAGCGATACGCTGGTCCTGTGGGTCAAGTTTGGTTCGATTCTGAGAACGTTGACGAAATCGCGTGTCGTGGGCCCCACAGGCCCCGCTCGACGGGCGATTTTGTGTTCGGCTCATCGGAATCCAAATCTGGAAGTTCCGTTGGGTTCGTATCAGCGTTCCTGACCTGTTGGCACTAAGTTTGGTGAATTTGGAGACCGTTGACCTGGACACGTTTTTCGGTGCAAAGCGGGCCCACCGGCGGACCCCGTTTTGGCCCGAAATTACCGTTTTGCCCTTGTCTCCAAATTGGACCCAAGGACAGGCGTTTCTAGCTATTTGACATCTTCTGAGCATGATGGTAATGTCTATTTCAGCTGTTGGACCCATCTCTGGAAACTTCCCCTAGAACTTTAATCGGATCCAAACAACAGGCAAGTACCTGCATTTCAAGTTAATCTTTATATTGTGATAATTAATTCTCTGCTCTACTAGTACCCTTGTTGATTTCACGTAGCGTAAAGTACTGTATTTCATGTCTTGAATATTGGAATTCATGTCTTGTTTACATATCGGGTGGGAGAATACTAGGAGGCATGTAGTTTACCCTTCCCCTAAGGATTGTTTAATAGCTGTTGGCACACGACTGTCCATCAGCCAGATCTCGATTGCATTGTTTAATAGCCGTCTAGGACGGCCAGATTAGCCTTATAAGCCCCTACATGCCAACTATGTATTCTAAATACACAAGTTCACACACATAGTTTCTAGTCTTGTTATATCTCTTGCTGACTGTTGTAGTTCATTTCCTGTCTCATTTATTTCCTGCTTTTCTCATATTCCTGCTTATAACATTAAACTCTGAAATATTGATGTTTCCTTTATGCAATGTTCTCAATATGATACTCAATTTAATTGTCATAAATATTTAGTTTAATTTTGTTGTGCACTGTGTACTTTGCTCCTTTCCTGACTGGATCCGTTGTTTAGGTGATGATGAGAACTTGCCCTACTTATTATGGTCTCTATGAGGATACAGTTGATACCTGTGAGGAGCCAGATCCTACCCAGGAGACCCCTGCTGCCGAGTAGCTAGCCGTAGCTATCTTTTATTTCTGTTCTTATCTTATTTAATCGGGTTTGTCCCCGATTTCATTCTTGATTCCTGTATTAAACATTTGAATCTGTTGTCACATTTATTTCAGTTGCAATCTTAAGTTTTCTTTCTCATTATTATCTTGCTTATGTTAATTGTGGATGAGCTAGTTTAGTTAAGTGTGGATTTGACCTAGACAGCGTACTACCGCCGATTCTGCGGCGTAGGCTGGACGTACCCACGCACTCGTGCCCGAATAACCGGGTGCGGGTCGTGACACGTTTTTGTGGTGGCCCATGCAGGTCCACGACTAAATTGTTCGGTTTCAACTTAGGGACCGAACATGCCTGCAGTAAGATTGAGGATTTTAGGAAAAGCTCATCAACTTGATTGAATCGTTCTTGATATTCATATCGGTTCCGAATCATTTTATTGACTTGCATCCTGCTTTGATTTCTGTGCGCCTCTTATCGGTTATTTTGAATGCAGGAAATGGACCCACCAGCCAGCAACGAGGCTCACGCAGAAACACCACAAGCCGTTGTGGTTACCCAAGAAGATAATGTGATACCAGTCGTCCAATCATCACAAGGCAGCCAAGCAAATCAGCCTACTCCACCGATGCCTTCCTTCCCACTGGGACCGCCTATGGACGAACAACAGATGTTCCGCATGTTCTACGTAATGATGCAAGCCTATCAGAAGGTTCAACAAGAAGCTCAGCAGAGCCAAGCGGAGTGTTTCATCGACCGAATTAGCTCGGAGTCACGGAAGCCCAGCAGTTCAAATGCAATTACCTTCGACGGGGACGTTCTTACTGCAGCGCGGCCTGTGGAGTGCACCACAAGGATCGAGTCCAGCCGGAAGCGGCCATATGACCAAGCACAACAGGAAAGAGCTGCAAAACGACCACAGATGAATCCAACCCAAGGGCAGAACAAACGAGTTCCCATTTGTGGCTATTGTCGAAAACAGGGTCACATTTGGAAGGATTGTAGAAAGAGACTAGGTACCTGTCTGTATTGTGGATCAGCAGCACATCGAGTGAAGGACTGTGCCGTTATTCCAAGCTTACGCGATGATCATGGAGAACGTGCAGACTCTTAGAGTCACTAATGCGCGTAAGTGATTTCTTTTAGCTGCCTTTCTATTATTGTTTAGCTCGCGCCTATTGGTTCGTGACCTCAGCCCCAACCTAGAAATTTTGAACTTGCTAATAACCTGGTATGCTTTTATATTTAATAACTGTAGAGATTGTAGAATCTTCTGTTATTTTGCTTATTTTGTGAAATTTAAATTTTGTACCTCCTTTCATCATCATCTAGCGCACTTGATTTTGATGTACTTTGTTTATGCTGCTATTCTATAGCCTAGTTTTGCAAGCTTACTCTTTATCAGGCTTGTTCATGACACATGTATTATTGGACGCGTACACTAATACCAGTGTCTATTCAGAATCAGTGTACTACGGTCTGATCAACCTTAGTGCATTTTGATTCGCACTTCGCACGACTACTTTACGTGGATTGAGATACGTAGTGATTAGTAGACAAATATACCTGACCTAGACATGCTGAGCATATCGTATCAGTTATATAACTGAACTAATACGAGCATGCGAATAATTGACTATCAGAATAGAATCTCAATCCATACCCGCCTGACGAATCCCATTAGAATTCTTTAAAACGCCTTGATCCCTATACCTCTGTTCTACCACCACGCCCTTAAACTCTTTATTTGATCCTCGTCTTCCCTTATTTCGGAAAGACAAAATCCTGTGTTTGGTATAAATTTGATCTGTAGTGCTAGATGTACCCCTCAGACCGGTCAAATTGATGATAACCTCTATGACTAAGGGAATACCATAGGTGGTGTATTTTGTTGCAGACTTAAAAGATTTAATACCATGATTTATTAAGTTGGGACCTAGCTTTACTAGTTGTACAGCCTTAGAGGATATATGGATACATTCTAAGTTGGGTAGCGACCGCAATCAAGTGAGATTGGACAAAGAGAACCCTGCTATAATTTTAAATTTCGAGGACGAAATTTTTGTAAGTTGGGTAGGTTGTAAACCCCCTGAATTTTCAAATTATTAAAACTTGGATTTTTCCCAATTTTCTGGAATTTTCTGAGAATTTTCTGTAATTAAAATCAAGGCTTTTAATTAATAAATGATTTTTAATTGCTAATAAATAATGTTAAAATATTATGAAAATAATATTTTTGGGTGTAAAATAGAAAATTGGACTTAGGGTAATTTTCCTGGATTTTTAGGCCTCAGACCTATTTTTTTAATACCTAAAAACTATTTAAACTAATTATTATTATTATTTTTATTATTATTATTTTTTTATTTATTTTTCTCGGCCCAGTCAGCCCGCGGCCCGACTTCCGGCCCAAACCGTTGGCTAACGGGTCGGGTCGGGTCTGCCAGACCCGAACCCGCCCGACCCGTTCTGACCCTTTCCTCACCGTTCTCTCCCCCGAGTTTCTCGCCGGCGGCTCCGGCCACGTCGCCGGAGCCCGCGTCGAACCGCCGCTCCACTCGCCACGATCCCCCTTTCCCTCCGCCTATCACGGCCTCGCCCAGTCCCCTCTCTCCCTATAAAACCCGCCTCCCCTTCCCTCTTCTCCCCCAGTCGACCCCCCACCGGAAACCTAGCCGAGCTCACCGCGCCGCCCGCCTGAGGCCGCAGCCCCGGACAGCCTCCAGCGCCTCGCCGAGACGCCGCCGCGGATTCCCTCGCCCTCGCCGCACCACCGCACCAGCAGCCTCCGGCCTCCCCTCACCTTTCTCTTCCTCCTCTCGCTCGATCCGGCCAGCCTCGCCGTGCCTCCGGTCGGCTCCGCCCGTTCCCGGCGACGCCGCCCCGAGCCGCCCCAGCTCCTCCCCAGCAGCGTCGCCTCAGCCTCCGGCCGGCCCCGCCGCAATCCTCGCCGGGTTTCACCTGAACCCTAGTTCCCCTGAATCGGATCGGCCAGTGTCGTGTCGGACACGACACGGACACGATTTCAGCCCCGGTTTCGAGCCCTGTTCAGGTACTCTTAACTTTCGCCTCGTAGCTCCGTTTTCAATTCTGCAAATTGCGTTGTGAAGCCTGTATGACCCTCTCGGTGTCCGGACAAACTGTTCGGGACATCGCGGCCTGTGGCGATCGCACACCGCGATCCAAAAACAGGAAAAACCAGACCCTGCTTCACCCCGGAACTGAGTACGTCCCGCCAAACGGGACGACTTGGTCGCGTGCGGTCTTCAAGATACGTGCGCAGCGTCGATACGGACGTGTGAGATTTCACGGAAGCTGATTCGGGTGTGCGTGCACACCGGAATCAACGCGTATCCGCGGACATCGCTCCGTATCCGCCTTTTCGGCAATTCGCCCTAACTTCGTGCACACTCGTCAGATCGAGACGAAACTTGCGCCATCGGACTCGTAGCGATACGCTGGTCCTGTGGGTCAAGTTTGGTTCGATTCTGAGAACGTTGACGAAATCGCGTGTCGTGGGCCCCACAGGCCCCGTTCGACGGGCGATTTTGTGTTCGGCTCATCGGAATCCAAATCTGGAAGTTCCGTTGGGTTCGTATCAGCGTTCCTGACCTGTTGGCACTAAGTTTGGTGAATTTGGAGACCGTTGACCTGGACACGTTTTTCGGTGCAAAGCGGGCCCACCGGCGGACCCCGTTTTGGCCCGAAATTACCGTTTTGCCCTTGTCTCCAAATTGGACCCAAGGACAGGCGTTTCTAGCTATTTGACATCTTCTGAGCATGATGGTAATGTCTATTTCAGCTGTTGGACCCATCTCTGGAAACTTCCCCTAGAACTTTAATCGGATCCAAACAACAGGCAAGTACCTGCATTTCAAGTTAATCTTTATATTGTGATAATTAATTCTCTGCTCTACTAGTACCCTTGTTGATTTCACGTAGCGTAAAGTACTGTATTTCATGTCTTGAATATTGGAATTCATGTCTTGTTTACATATCGGGTGGGAGAATACTAGGAGGCATGTAGTTTACCCTTCCCCTAAGGATTGTTTAATAGCTGTTGGCACACGACTGTCCATCAGCCAGATCTCGATTGCATTGTTTAATAGCCGTCTAGGACGGCCAGATTAGCCTTATAAGCCCCTACATGCCAACTATGTATTCTAAATACACAAGTTCACACACATAGTTTCTAGTCTTGTTATATCTCTTGCTGACTGTTGTAGTTCATTTCCTGTCTCATTTATTTCCTGCTTTTCTCATATTCCTGCTTATAACATTAAACTCTGAAATATTGATGTTTCCTTTATGCAATGTTCTCAATATGATACTCAATTTAATTGTCATAAATATTTAGTTTAATTTTGTTGTGCACTGTGTACTTTGCTCCTTTCCTGACTGGATCCGTTGTTTAGGTGATGATGAGAACTTGCCCTACTTATTATGGTCTCTATGAGGATACAGTTGATACCTGTGAGGAGCCAGATCCTACCCAGGAGACCCCTGCTGCCGAGTAGCTAGCCGTAGCTATCTTTTATTTCTGTTCTTATCTTATTTAATCGGGTTTGTCCCCGATTTCATTCTTGATTCCTGTATTAAACATTTGAATCTGTTGTCACATTTATTTCAGTTGCAATCTTAAGTTTTCTTTCTCATTATTATCTTGCTTATGTTAATTGTGGATGAGCTAGTTTAGTTAAGTGTGGATTTGACCTAGACAGCGTACTACCGCCGATTCTGCGGCGTAGGCTGGACGTACCCACGCACTCGTGCCCGAATAACCGGGTGCGGGTCGTGACATATATATATATATATATATATATATCGTTAGTACAATATAATACGCTTAACAACAATAATATTAATTATCTAGGGGTTACATTACCGGTCCTGCGAAAACCAGACTAGAAATGTGAGACTCTCGTTCAAATTCAATGGCCGGAGTTGTAGGTCCACCGGGTATGCGTCCGTCATTTTGAGAAGCCATCTGTATTTTGAATGCTCTAACTGGAGAAACTATCAGAAATTTTTTCTTTCTTCTCTCCTTCTGTGAAGAATTTATCATTCTTATAGGCATTCCAATGCATTATAAGATAAAATTGTTCACGGATTCACAGTGAAGGAGAGTCACGGATGAAAACAGGACAATAGAGAGAGAGAGGGGGAGAGAAGGAGAGTCACGGGTGGGAACAAGACAAGAGAGAGGGAGAAGAGAGAGTCACGGGTGGGAAGTAGAAGAGAGAGAGAGAGAGAGAGAGAGAGAGAGAGAGAGAGAAGGAGAGTCACGGGTGGGAGTGGGAACAGGACAAGAGAGAGGAGTGGGAACAGGACAAAAGAGAGGGAGAGAAGAGGAGGGAGAACAGGACAAGAGAGAGGGAGAGAAGAGAGGAGAGGGGAGAAAGATAGAGAGAGGAGAAGAGAGGAGAAGAGAGGAGAGAGAGAGGAGAGGAGAAGAGAGGAGAGAGAGAGAGAGAGAGAGAGAGAGAGAGAGGAGAGTAGAGCGGGAGGAGCGGGAACAGGGAGAGAAGAGAGGAGAGGGGAGAGAGAGAGAGAGGAGAAGAGAGAGAGAGAGGAGAGGAGAGAGAGAGAGAGAGAGAGAGAGGAGAGGAGAGGAGAGGAGAGAAGAGCGGGAGGAGCGGGAACAAGGAGAGGAGAAGAGAGTGTGTGCGGGAGGGAGAGGAGAGAGGAGAGAGGAGAGAGCAAGCCGCCGTAAAAAAAATATATAATAAGGAAAACGCCCCTAGGAAGGACGTTTTCCTTATTATATATATATTTTTTAAACGGTGAAGAGAGAGAGAGAGAGAGAGAGAGAGAAGAGAGATTAAAAAATTAAAAAAAAATTGTAAAACGTCCTTACAAAGGGCGTTTTCCCTTATTAAATTTTTTTTTTTCTAGCGGAGAGAGTGTGAGAGAGAGGAGAGAGGTTTAAAAAATTAATAAAAAATAAAAAAATGCCCTTACAAAGGACATTTTATCTATATATAATTTTTTTTTTTATCTTCTCCGTTAACGGAGTTAACTGAAAAACATAAAACGCCATTACAAAGGGCGTTTTGATGCTTCCATAGTAATTTTGAAAAAGTTAATGCTTTTATTGTAAATATATAAAACTATTTTGCTTTGGCTGAAATTTTCTGAAATTTTAAGGATGTGCCATTATTTTATTCTGTCAACTAATATTCATTTACCACCTTATTGGTCAATAATAGTTTCACATAATATGAATTGTGGAAGGATTCACAAGGAGTATGCTAAACCTGGATCATAAAGGTTCCCCAAACAACCACCTAAATTCTCCCGTGTTTATTTCTACATAATATGCTGAAGCTATTTCCCTTTTCTATATTATTATGCATTTATGGTCTTTGTCCCTTATGTTTTTTTTCCCCTTCCAGCAAAGACCAGAGCACGCAGTTACGGTTTCAGAATACTTAGAATAAGTGTCCATCAAGCATAGCTCAGCCACTAGGCCCCTCAGCATCGACTTCGAGCCCATTCAAGTTTTCCAAGTTGGGCTCATTATTTTTTTTTTAATCTTTTTTTGAATGTAACATATTCAGAACTAGCTCCTGTATAGAGGAACTTGCTGAGCTTATTGCACATGAATTGGATGATGCATACATCAGGTGAAGGTGAAGGTGAAGTGAAATCATACTTCGAACATAACTCGAGTACTTATTAGCTGTGTTTGCGTAAAAGTTCAACTTTTCTCTTCTTCTTCTTCTTCTTCTTCTTCTTCTTTTTTTTTTTTTTTTTTTTTTTTCATTTCGGTTAAATTACTTCACCCTTGTATGTATATATTAATTCTTCTTCTTGATTCTCTTAAAGATGTTGTGTGGGGAATCCCTTGGACCACACGCGCGCGCCGCCGCCGCCTCCGCCGCCGCCGCCATCCGGTTCGGTTTGGCGCGCGTAACGGGTGCGGGTACGTGCCCACACCTACGAGCGCCAAATGTCGATCCAATTTACTCTTCAGGTTCGGGCTGTGATCCAAAAGTCTTTTTGCTCCCCTTTATTTTTTGAACTGATTTGACTCATTCAAATTTTGAACGTTGATGCACTATGTCCAGGTTCATTGAACACTTGTAACAGTTTCTGTAACAGCTCATTTGACAGCAATTCCTACACGTTTCTTTCCTTTTGTTATTGCTCCTTAATGGCCTGTTTTGAGCCATTTACTATCTTGTCCAGTGATTGTGTCTAGGGACTGCCTATATATAGTGTGGTTTTCTCCTTCTTCTTTTTGTACAGAAAATCTTCCTACGTGAAAGCTCTCTCTCATTCCTCTCTCGAACCACATTCTGTTCTCTAAATCCTTGCTCTGGACAGAGCTAAGTTCGGTCTCTCTCTCCGAGTTGTGTGCAACGAAGAGAACCTGGTAGTCAGAGAGTTTTACCACTAGAAGCTTCCGAGAAACGTCTGCACATAGATCTTGGATCAACTCTTAGGGCAGTGCTTCGTACACGACTTTTTCGGAGGTCGGTAACAATTATTTTTTACTTTCTTTGTTCTCTTATCAATTTCTGAAAAATAATATATATATATATATATATATATATATATATATATATATATATATATATATATATATATATATATAAATAAAGTATTAACAACACTTCTAATTCTTTACTATGATGATTGCCTTGAAAATATCATTATTCTGTTATCTACCCATGTTTCTCCATTAATGTGACACATAGTTATGTTACTGTTCAATCATCACAGGTACTTCGATTGAATTTTTCTACTGAAGGAAATATTACCCATTTGTTCTTCCAGCAGATCTGTTGATACCATTTCCAATACATCAACAATGGTAATTTTCTTATTTTATTGCTCTTTTAACTGCTTTCTACAAACTTTCTCCAAACTAGGATTATATATATGCAGGACATAATAGCTCGCTTAACGGAACACCGAGTCCGTTGTCGGAAAATTTTGGAAGCTACCAGTTGGTTGAGCGGATTTTTTTCTATCAGCTTTTTTGTTATAAGTACCTATATTCTAAGAACATCATTAGTAATATCCATTCTACATTCTACATTCTAGATTCTAGATTTAATATATAGGAGCTCATTTTGTAGAATAGTAAGCTCATTCATAGTTTCAATTTCTAGATTTTGAGTCTTATCCCACCCATGAAAGCTATATGTTGGGCCTCCCTATTTTTAGATTCTAGATTGGAAGAAACCATTTTATAGAATAGTAAGTCATAATTTAGAGTCCAACTTTTTAGATTCTATATTTACATTTTTTTTTTCACATCAATTTTTGACCACAACCTTTGGAACCGGAGCTCACTTTATCATTTTCTACTATTCTTATAAAATTTCAACCAATTCTACATTTACCTTTTTTTTTCAAATTTTGGACCCCAAATTCCATTGGAGAGTCCCAACTACTAATGGTGCTCTAATACGTGGAATAGAAGGCCTGAATTACATCGATGGTACACGAGTTCCTTGCAACATACATATTGAGGGCAGTTGATGGTATACGAGTATCTTGCTGCATACATGTTGAGAGCAGAAGATATTCTACATCGAGGACTTGAATGGAACAATCTGCTCGATCCCCAAAAGAAATATTGGTGGTGGTGGTGGCTTAAAGAGTCTATTTTTGTTCACCCACAAATACCGTGGTGTTTGTTCACCCTCCAATAGAAAATGCACACGTGGCATCTCCATCCAAACAAAACTATCTTGCAAGTGGTTTTGTTCACCAACCAAGGTGGTTTGACTTTGAAAATGTTACGTGTGTATTTTCTATTGGAGGGTGAACAAACACCCTAGTATTTGTGGGTGAACAAAAATGGACTCGTGGCTTAAATGGAGCAAGCTTTAAACTGATGTATTATAAATTTTTTTGCAGCAATGATAATTTATGTTTAGAATTTTTGAGGCTGAAATAATTTTGTTTTATTTCTATGTTGGCACTTTGAGTAATTATAAAATAAAATATTTTTTTTGGTTGTAATTTTAAAGCTTCGTGGGAGTCATCTTTGTTGGTATAAAGATGACATATAAAAGTCATTATTTATAAATAAAGATGACATTGTGTTGAGTTGTCATTTCTTTCTTACCATATAATTCATCTTTTGTAAATAAAGATGGTCCATAAAAGTCATTTTTTTTTGTAAATAAATATGACGCATAAAAGACACATTTTATAAATAAAGATGATGTGTCTTGAGCTGTCATTTTTATTTCGCGATAGAAGTCATCTTTTGTAAATAAATATGACGTATAAAAGTCGTCTTTTATAAATAATGATGACATGTGTCGAGTTATCATTGTCAGGGCCGGTCCTGACCCAAGGCATCCAGGACGACCGCCCAGGGCCCCAGGGGCGCCGGGAGGGCCCCAAAAAAGTTTATTTTAATTATATAAATAATTTTATACCGAAAATAGAACTAGTATGTACCATGGATTTTTTTTTATCACAAAAATTGTGGTGTAGTGGTTATTATGTTAGACTTGTACAAAAGAGATTCTTAGTTCAAGCCTTGATGTAGACATTTTTTATTTATTTTACTTTTGTTTTATTTATTTTTTATACTATGTATGGGGGGCTCATTTTGAAAGTTCGCATCGGACCTCCATAAGCTCAGGGCCGGCCTTGGTCATTGTTGTCTCACGATAAAACTCATATTTTCTAAATAAATATGACATATAGAAGTCAATTTTCGTAAATAAAGATAACGTACAGTGAGTTGTCGTTGATTTCTCATGAAAAAGATAATACTGACGTAGATGACGGTCCGACAAATATCAACAATTAGCATATTTAGCCGTCATTTTTGTAGTAGTGAGTCCAAGGCTATACTATATCTTTTGCATCCTGTGCCGGCTCTAACTAGTCTAGTTAAGGTCATACCATATGGAAGCTTTCTATTGTCTTTAGCATCCTAATTTCCCTCTATGGTCAAGTTAGCTCCATTTCTTGAGGTTGAAGTTCATCTTGAAAACTTGGTCCAAATCTCATATGCTTGATCACAAACCATAGCTAAATATGTTGCCAAACCATTAGCCATCTGGTAAATTGTTTTCTCTATGATGTAACTCACATTTCATAAAAGCTTCCACTAACGAATTATTCCCACACCTTTCTCCTGAACCCTCCTGTTGTCCTAAGTGTTGGTTAAATTCCTAAATAATACAAATAGGAAGATGTAAAATTAAAACAAAAAATAGTATAGGATTCGAGACACGTTATACGCTGTCCTTAGAATAGAATTTTGCCCCACGAACAGTGCAGTGGGTTCCTGGCGATCTATTCCCGAGATACAACGAATCCTTCGATTCACTTCACCGTGCACCCGGTGACGAATCCCACGAACGATCACAACCTTGTCCGACAAATAGAAATTGGACGGAGGAATTTTGGAGGAATTTTGGTTCTGGTTTCTGGTGTTTTTCTTTTCTTTTTCGTCTCTGTAAGATTGTTCTTCCGTCCGAACAGAGAGCGAGCGAGCGAGAGAGAGAAAAGAAAAAATCGATTTCTGTTTTTTCAGATCTCAGGATCGTGTCCTGGATATATCTCTCACGTAACCTTTCCCGCTTTTTCAGTAACAGGATTACGTGAGAACAGTTCCGCGGAAGACCAGCAACCCACCAGACCAAATCAACAGAAATAAAAAATAAAATAAAATAAGTTATGAAATTACCTTTGTACCCGTGTCCGTTCCGCGGCGCTAAGTGCTAAACTCGCAATAAATCGCGCACCCGCTCGCGGGTTGGATGAGATCAAGTCCATCCCCTATAAAGCCCACTTACCCACTAAGAGGGGTAAAGCAATATATGGAAAGGAAAACGACTTCTCATTTTTCATGTGGAACAAAAAAAAAGGAGTGCTTTGTTGAATCATATAGTTTAGATAAATCTAACAATAAATCTAACACTAAGTACATGCGTATCCAAGGGAAGAAAATAAGCATTCCCACTCCTTTCAGTGCACAAAAGCATGACTTTTGTAGCACTTATTTCACATAGCTGTGTCATTTATTCATAACATTTGTACACTAATCTTTCCTACTTTCAAGATTACTTTCCTAACAGTCAAAAGAGGTCCATATATATATGGCCATGCTCCACTAGACACTGGCAAAAGAAGGATTGTTTTGGGGGGATAAATCTCTCCTATAAAGTGAGAATGGATATGGTTCCTCTCTATGGGACCTCAAAAGCTCCACTTTTACTATTGGATAGGGCTAAAACCTGAGGTTTCCAAATATTATTAGTGGGGATTGGATGGCTCTAATCCTCCATTACAAAGTGATCAACTGTGGCCACTAGGCTCATAAGTAGAGCTTAGACCCACAGATATCATTCCAAATCCCAATATGTGTTATAAATTGACTCTTGAGTATTATATTTAGGACACATAGGCATAGCCCTGACACTTGTCCATGAAGAATATTTTTACAGTTAAAGATGCATTCACAAGAAACCTCTATCTGCCCCCACAAAGAGAAATAATTACGGAGCAAATCTGCTGTCCAATATTCAGTTTTGTATTTCTGTCCCCTCTCTATCTCTCTCTCTCTTTCTCCCTTTTTAATACCGGAGGATAAGAAGAAACCTATACCGTCCCCAAAACTATTTTGAAACATGTTGGGATTTGTCTTAAACTGGTTAATCCTGACAATAATAAGGATTGAAAAAACCCTTTCTTATATTGAGTTTCCAAATAATAAAAACTATGTCCTGAATAATTGAAGGTCCTGTACGAATCTCAAAATGAGGTCCTAAATTTATTTATTCGTATTTTTTAAAGATATTATTCTCTGTCCTTATCAAAATCTCTGGAGATATTTTTTATTGTATATTATAATTGAATCTATAGATAGTTACTAAACAAAATAACGAAAACTCAAATTATCTGTATTCAAGCACATTACATAGTATAATAAAGATGTTTTAGATAGAAGACGTACTGACCGTTAAATTGTACAAATAAAAACTAGACCTGCACATCAATATTTCTTAAATAAAGACTAGGCCTGCACATCCAAATTTCTAAATTGTATAAATAAAAAAAATCTGATCATTATTGTAGAAAATAAAACTCACGTCGTATCTTTATTGTAGAAAATAAACTCATCTAACAATTGAGCGATCTTTATAAGCAAAATAACAATTGAATGGCTTAGAAATGATCCGGTCAAAGCAAGATCTTTGATAAATTCTAGAAATTTTGTATGATTATAAATATGAGTCTTAGAATCGGTAGAGTCGGTAGGGAATATGGATTGAAGAATTTGAGGTCTTGTGCGGATCGTAGAGTCTAGAGATTGAGAAAAAAATGGAATAACTTAAATTACAAAATTACAAAACTGACCATATATATATATATATATATATATATATATATATATATATATATATATATTTGAGGTCCCAAAAATTGGAGGTCCTGTACGACCGCACTTTTGGCACGACTCCAGAGCCAGCCCTGGTCGTAATCACTTATGATCCATGTATAGGTTCATGGCATATGCTATATAAAGCGACCCGGGTTTCCTTGAGAGATTATCCTTATGCAGAAAGGTGTTGGGTTGTCACTTATCAACCATAGGTTAAGAAAAAGAAATAGCATGAAAGAAAAAAAAAGAGGTTGAAGAAGAGAGAAATTAGGACTATATGATTTTGTGGTATTGGATTTTATTTGTGCACTTTCTTTTGTAATAGGGTTATGAAATTGTAGTATCATGTAAGTTTTATTACTTGTTTTAGTAATGATCACACTCTTCCGGTAGTTTTTACATGTTATTATTTTTATCCTCGTACTTTTCGCAACTTATGTTTTTGTTTTTATTTTTTTTGAAAAAATTGACATTTTGTCGTGGTCGTGGGTTCGTTGAAAGAGATTGCATATTTATTCTCAACATAATATAGTTAGTTAAATTTAAGACATTTAAACTATTATTTAAGATTATACTTCTTCAATCAACAACAACAATAACAAAGCATTTAAACTTTCATACTTCAACGGTAATCACTCAAAATATTTTCACA